>JAEIFU010000357.1:0-149270 GCA_018904235.1 Lordiphosa stackelbergi
CCTCATGTTTGGCGCCAACTAATATTTAAATTTTTAATTTTATTTATGAAGAATATGAATTAAAATTGAACTATAATTTTAAAATGCATCATAAAACATTTATCACAATCAAAAATTTCAGTTGGACATCAAATTAACGCATAACTAAAGTTAGGGAAATTTTTTTTGCTAGAGATGCAGCCCTGTTTTTAGCGATGAAATTTTAATTGGAACAGTTTCTGTTCTAACTAGGTTTTCAAATAAGAAAATGAAATCTCTCGAAGTTCTGGGAAACCGACGGATTTTTTCGAGTGATTTGCAAACCAACCGAGGTTAAAATCTCTAGAGATTTCTGTGACACCCCCTAATATGACTAACTTCAAATTTACCTTTTCGACAATTTTCGACCATTTCAAAATGATATTTTTTGGATCAAATTGATATTTTATTATTTCAAAATTACACACAGAAAAAATCGTTAATTACAAATGACAGTTAATAAATCAAATTTTAGATAGATACCAAAGATAAAACCGTTACCGAAACCGCAACCCTTAGCCCCTAAAAAAACTTTAAAACTTGAAATTGAAATTTGTTTTTTTTCTTATAACCGTAAGCCTATAACCCTTAAATACATAACCTGTGATCAGTACCGAAATAGAAACAAATATATCGCTCACTTACTTTAAGAATGTCATAAATCAAAAAATACGATTTTTGACTTAATTATGCTGAAATATTCGCTGTATTGTGTACCATTTTGTGTAAAACTTTTCAAATTGATATCTTTTATACTTTCTATGTGTGATGAGAATATGATGCAATTTTATTTTACAGGTTCATTTTCGTGTTAATGGAAGTACGTCATATCTCACTTGTCGTGCAGTCGATATTGCGCAAACATCCTTCCTTATATGTGTTAAAACATTATATTTTCAAATCGAATTAAGAAGCATTTTAAATTTATAATATTTTACTAGATTAACTCGAAAGTAAAAGAACCATTTTTTCTGGGTTAAATCCATTGAGAACGTATGTTGTTATGGATAGCGACCTATGTTTTTTATTTGGGATTTTTTTAGCTGGCTCGAGGTCAATGTTCTTTACGTGCTTATTAAAAACAAACAAACACGAGTTTTTGTTTTTCTAATATATTTCATACCCCTTCGGGATTGATAACTGTTATCAACTCCACAGCTGACTAAGCGGACGCTGTGCCCTTTTTTCCCTGAAGACGAATCCCGAAGGGGTTTGAAATATATTGCAAAATATAAACTCGTGTTTTTCGTTTTTAATAAGCACGTAAAAAACATTGACCTCGAGCCAGCTAAAAAATCCCAAAATAAAAAAAAAATCCATTGAGAACTTTAAACGCGATTTTCACAAAATTTTTGTTTTTATTTTTATTTTGAGTTATGTCAGCCTTGAAGTAAGTGAGCGATATGTGTTACTAGTAGTAGACCCGCTTCGCTAAATTTAATGTTTAATTTGTCTATCTTAAAATGTTCCGTTCTACACAATGACACAAAATGAAATGAAATAGGCGTTCAAACACAAATTTTTGGCCCAAATTTGAGATTTTTTGACTAATTTTTATATTTTGAGGAATCCATTTATAGAAAAGTAAAATTTTCTATTTATAAAAACCATAAAAACCACATAGTCTGGCTATCATTGCAATTTGGTGCACGCGTTGCGGAGAATAGATCATTACATACACATTTTTTTCTACAAACTTATAGTATAGACTTTCTTCTTTCCTATAATAGTAAAAATTTCAATATATGTAAGTTATTTTATTTGGAACAAAGGAAGGAGGGCGCACGAGAAGAGGGAGTGCAGCTAACCAAAATCTTTACCTTCCTCATCTTTTCCTATACATATATAACACTGTACATTTGTATATGTATTTATTTGGTATTTCTTTTTAGTGCTAAAAGTATAGAACTTATTTGGAAGCACTAATCACTATGACAATTTCCTAAAAACATTATTCGATGGAATTATTAAGGTAATATTAATATATACCATTAATTATGAAACACAAAAATAAAACTAAAGGTATAAATTATACAGATAAATTTAGGGAAAGGAAAGAAAAACGAAAATTATTGCTGTAGGTAGTTTTACATTTCAATACATTTCATCGATCCAGAAACGATCGAACTCGGGACCACTTGCACGTCACAAATTGTCATGTTATCTTACCGCACTGCGCTATCGGGCAAGAGTCCTATTTATACCAGGGCTGCAAACCGGTTCGGACTTGATCCGCTCCGGACTCCGAGTCTCCGGCATTTTTGGGAAGCCTGAACCGAACCTGAACCGGAGCAGAACAAATTTTTCTGTTCGAACCAAAACCCGAAACGGAGTAAAAAAAAAAATCAAAAAGGGTTCGGTTCAAAAATATGTTTCTACTAAATTTTTTTCTAGTATCTATAAATTTCCAATACACCTTAATGCACTCAGGCTGGTTTTTGTAAGTTTAAGTATTCGTACATATTTAGAAAGTGCTTAGAAAAGCGTTCTTACATTTTAAATTCAATCCCAATCTCTACAACTGAATCTTCAAATCCAAGAAACCAAATTGACTTAGAACAAAAATAGCTTGCATATAAACGTATTGCTGAATTGTATAATCGTCAAAAGGACCTAATTAATAAAAGCATCAATGATTCTGTACCATGTCCATCTTCTGATGAAACTGAAAATGTGACAAATATCAAACCGGCGAAGGACTTCATTGTTTTTTTCTCGAAATTTAAAGATTGTTTTAAATTGCTTATGTATTAAAGCTTTCGATAAATGATCATGGTGAAGAACTTAAAAATATTACATTTCTTGTATTAGCTCTTCTTGAGGCACAAGTATCCAGCCAAAGAGCCAGTATTAATAAAAGTTAAAAAAATACTCTAATATTATATGGAAAATATCAAGATTCTAAACGTCTATTAGCGCGCGCGCACACTAGCAACTTATAGATAAATAGAAGGCTTACCATGATATTTAAGTAGGGCAGCAAGCCGAAATAAAAAAAATTTTCGATTAATTCCGCAATGCTGAGCTTACAACTGTTGTGCACTCTAGCAGGGTCAGCCTTAAGTTCTGCCTTCAGTTCATCATTCAGCCACATGTGCGCGCGCGGCCTAAATAATTGAAATTTTGAATTAATTTCCAATTTAATGGTGTCCGAATTAGCGATAAATCAAAATTATTCCTGAACCCCGGTTCGAACCGGAAACTTGGTTCGCTCCGTGAACACGAACCCAAACATTTTAGAACCCCGGAGTGAACCACTTCCGATTTTTAGGAGGTTTGCAGCCCTGATTTATACATTTACTTACGTTGCTTAAAGTTTCGATTTGCAACTCCATTTCTTTCTTTTCTTTATCGCATTTTCTATACATCCTTTTCCTCTTGTGAGAGTTTCGAAAATAAAAAAAATATCCTTTGAATCTTTTTCAATATTGTTTGAGAAATTGGTATTATTTACGGTTTAAATGAGACGGTATAGTTTAGATTTTTTTTACCAAGGGTGAAGAATTTTCCCGAAGAATGGAATGCAGTCATTGTTGCATTTAGAATTGATCTTGAAATATGAGTTTGAACCTGATCGGATGAAATTAGTTTTCCGTCCATTTTTCGATCTTGGGGTTTAATTTTCCAAAAATTGAAAGTCACGATGGAATTCACTATCGATGTTCAAAAAATCGATGGTGCGCACTATCGATATCTTCACAAGTCTACAATAAAGTTCTTATAATCCTCTGGCCCTGACAACATTCCTAGTTGTGTTCTCAAAGAGTGGTGGGGTTTCTTTAAAAAGTGTCCTAAATCAGCTTTAGCATCAATTATAGGGCTTATTAAGGGTTAAAAGCTTAAGGCCTATCTCAGATAAAATACATTTTTAGTTTGGTACGATATTTCACATGAATAGAAACAATTTCATACAAATAATATGCCTTTTCAAACGTATTCAGATTTCAAAGCTGTAAAAAATTTATCTTATCTGAGAATAGGCCCTTAGCCTATTTTCAAAGTTAAGATCCGTTTTGTTATTACTATTTTTAGTTTAAATGTGTCTGTCATGAAAATGCTCAAATGTTTTTGAAGTTTTGCATATTGATTTAAAAACTGTTGCTAAGCGAAACCTCTAATCATTTACTTGGATCTAACAACTTTTAATTTTCTATAAAAAGCTGTTGAAATTGATACCGAAGTTATTTGAGTTATTTATGAATCTGAAGTACTGGAACTCGATTTTTTCCGGGTCGATAAAGTGCGACAGACAGCCACCCTACGAATTTGTGCATTCGCAAAAATGTTGCGAGTTTGAAAACGCAGAAGTTAGCGAAAGTGAAAATAGGAGCATGGCTGAGAGTCCCACAATTGACATGCAAGTACAATGGAGTCATTTAAACAAATCTAGAAAGAGGTATAGAATAGGTGTTAAAGTTGTCACTCATTAAAGCCTAAGTTTGTAGATCCTTGATTCGAGTCTTAACAACATATGGGCATTTTCACAGCTACGCATGTGACAGTCGTACGACTTCATAACAGCTGGATAAAGTTCATATGTGACCAATAATTTTGTTTAAAAATAGTTTTCATTTTGTAAAATCGGTGCATATACCTTTACCTCTGTGAGGTCTTAGCTTACGAACAAAATGATTATTTTTATTTTATTGCGAAGGGTATAAACAGTAGCTTCACCTGTTACTTGCCGCACCTTAAAAGCAAACCAAGTACACGTAACTCATAAACCATGAATGGAAATGCACAATTCAAACGCAGCAACAACCACATTAAAGGCCGGTGGCCGGTTAAATTTGTAAGGTGTGTGTGTGCGTGTGTGTGCAAAAAGAAATTGTCAATAAAGGCAAATTAAACATTTTTTCACCAAAGGAACGTGTTTTAGCGCACTCGGAGGCCTCGAGCCAATGCCTTTTGTTTTAAGGCGAGCCGAAGAGCAGGCGGACAGCCAATCATTGTCGTCGTCCACTGTGTGCACTGCCAATAAAACTCATATTAACTATGTTCGAGTATTTGGATACACTTTCACAAAACTTGTTCGAACAAAATGTGAACATTTTATTTTCTTTTTTTACCTTTTAAATTTGTTAACAGTTTGCGGTAGTTTTATGCAATTTTTGTTGAAGAGGAAAACTAAATCAACCAGCCAGAAGTTTGTTAAATGAAATCAAAACTGCATTTTGGCACGAACTGTGACAGCAGGCGGGTGGGGTGAAAAGTGTTAGAGTTACGCAGGCGCCGTTTGCCTGAGTAACATTTTAATGAATTGATGAGCTCATTATACGAGGGTAGTTGGATAAGTCACTGACTTTTTAAATACTAAGTGATATTTTTTTTTTAAATAGAAAAGAAATACGATTTTAAAAACTTACAAATGAATACAAAAATACGAACATTTTTGGTTGGTCTCCAAAGAAATGTGAATGAAATCATTTGGTGATAAATTAAATTTGTAGTTTATGCTGAAATCATTGAATCATCTTATATACCCTTTCCACTGATATCTCCAAGGGTATAAAACTGCCCTCACAGTAATACATAAGTATCAACAAAACATTGCAACTTTCTCACTTATTATTTTACCCAACAATTTCAAGGCACGCACTTTTTAAAAGTGTTTATGCTTTGTTTACTCAATATGTTTTTCAATTGCTTAAACTTTTGCATAATAAGATAATTTCTCTTTATCAAGGTTCACACCTAACCAACAGGTATGAAATGCATCTGGCTAAGCTTGACTGATTGATGATTGTCCAGTGATATAGATCTATTTTTTGGCTTTCTTAATGTGCACAGTTCAGTTTGTTGCTCCCCTTCTCACACCTGGTTTGTTGGTGTCATTCGTCTCTGCTCATCTGCAAATAACTTTAACAAACCAACAACAGTGACCATTTCTTTCTTTTGCCCAGTAAATCATCTGCTTGTTGTTAATTTTGTTGTTTTTTTTCTCCCCCCTCTTTTTCTTTCAAGTCTGCACGACAGGCGCGTCGGAGAAAGTTTTTCTTTTTTTCGCAAACACAAAATTTGAATCCAAAACGCAACAAAATTTGTAGAGTGTGTGGTTGTCTGCACTGTAAACATGTGATTTATATAAGACATTATTATCTGATGTTTTGTTTACTAAAAACGCATAACAATTAATTGTCGAAGCTTAACAATTCAAATAAATCAACTGATAAAATTGGAAAATTGCAAACAGCTTTTGAATCATCTGCTGGCTGCTGTTTTGTCTTTAAGTTTGGCTTTTTGCAAAACATTCCGAAACTAAATGACTTAATTTATGGCACAAATGTGTCGCCAACCGAGCAACACTTTCTACGACCACACCTAAGCGACAACTAACAACATTTGTTGCATAAGAAGAAGCCCGCTTAAAAAAAAAACAAAAACGCATGCAAATCGCGTGCAGGGCCCTTGCCTCTGGGCTACATTACATCAGCGCCCCCCCGCATATCCCCTCCACTCAGGCAACATGAGGTCAAAGCGGGAGCACTTAATTATGCGTCGACTGATACCAATTGAAGGGACCCAACCACAAATCAAGATGAATTTTCGTTACAAAAGAAAGCCTTCGGCAGAGGGGCTGACCCTCATTATAATGGTTATGGCTTTGGACTTTATCAGCGCGTAGCTCTAGACGCGACTCTGACAGTCGGCAATTTATGTGTTCGAAAATGGGGAAAATTCTCAAGTGCATTAATTTTGATTTCTTCGTCATACACAACGATACTTAAGAGCACAATACCACAATTTGCCCAAAACAAAAAATGAAAATAAAACATTTATATTTCTATTTTCGTAACAACATCTCACTCACACACACACACTTGAAAAATTATGGGAAAATCTTTAAGGGGAGAGGAGAAAACATTAATTAGATGTACATGTTTTCTTTTATTATTCTTGAATAAAATACAAAGTGTTCAATCAAAGTAAAAAGAAAGGCTTTGTACCACATAAAATGCTCAATGACAAATTATACATATTTTCGCTATTTTTTTAGACCCCATTTAGTTAAAATTTTGAACTTTACTACGACTGCATCGAAATGGGCTTTCCAAACTGGAAGTTATTTGCATACTTCATAGCTTTCCAGTAAAATTCAATTCATAATAAATCCAGGTTCAATTGAACTACAATCAGGGGTGCCACAGAAACCTCTTTTAACCAAATTCCAAACGAATTCCAATTCATAGACTCCACAGAAATTTCTTTTGGTTGGTTTCAAAACCTCCAATGTTTTGTTAGATTGGCGGGAACAAATTTTTAAATTTTGCATTTTACTTGTGAAGAATATGAATATAACACAATTAAAACACAATTAAACATCAAATTAACCCATTACTAGAAAATGGGAAATTTTTCGCGAGAGATGAAATCTTTCGAAGATCAATGACACAACCGAATTTTTCTAAAGATTTACAAACCAAACGTAGGAGAAATCTCTGGAGATTTATGTCTCACCCCCGAATATGGTTATTTCGATAGTTGTCAGAAAGTTAATATTATACGATAAGATAAAATGATTATTAATTAATAGTTAGTAATTAGCATTATTTATCGATTTGCCGAAGAAATGATAAAGATCGGATGAACGATTCATACACTCAAAATTTAAGAAAAGATCGTACTTAGTTCAAGTACAAAATTTCTGGGATTAAGTACGTAATAGACTTACAATGCAAGCTTCAAAAAGTGTGCTACGTATAATGCGAATTATTTTAGGTGGAATCTGTTCTGGAATTTCCCTCCTGGTTCTAACACTTTGGTTATGGAGTGAGGGTAGATTTCTGACCCACAGTATAAACATCTTGGTCTTTGGTTCCTTTTGATTTTGATATTATACAGAGCCCTTGTTTCAAAAGGACAAATAAACCCGTACTCTAGAGTAAAAGGGAACAAATTGACAATTTTGTAAGTCTGTATGAACACCTAGATCTCAGAGATGAAAATAGATTTGACATGTACGGAAAATGCTTCTTTTATCGCACGGACAGTTGTCAAATTTGGCCACGCCCCCCCCCCCAATTTGGGAAAAAGTGTATATCTCCTACAGTTTTAAAGATAGAGTGAACTTCTAGAGATAGTTAGTAATTAGCAAAATGTTTTAATTTGCCGAAAGAATGATAAAGATCGGATGATTTGTACTCAAGTTTTGAGCAAGTAGGGAATCGGGCTCTCCTTACCACCCTAAAAAAATTAAGAATAGGAACGAACAAGTTAAACATTTTTTTCATGAGTAACAAATCAAAACGTTAACCGACTTAACTTACGCCTTTAAAATACAATCTTAAGACAAGAATTTTGAGAATGAACAAACCAATATTATAATAGTTCGAAAATTACCAAAATATCTAAAAAATTGAAATAAGGGTTTTGTACTTGAATCAATTATTTTCGTAATTACCGTACTATGGACACCGTTCGTTCTTGATTCAGTAGTTCTTGGTTATTTTTCTAAGTGCACGGTCCACATACAAGATGAATTATCGAACCGTGGGGAGCCGCACAAATGCTAGGGTCATACTGGAACTTACTAGCCGTACCGAAGGTACTATATAATTGGCAAATAATAACAGGTCACTTCCGACCATGTGTAACACAGCACAACGCCTCGTTACCTTCCTCGACCGTCCGTCTTCTGTCCGTCTGTCCTCCGTATGACAAACGATCTCGAATAAGAGATAGAGGTTGACATGATGACAACTCTAACCAGGCCAAATTATTTTAAATTTTGCCACGCCCCCTCCCGCCCCCGCATTTTGAAAAACCATCTCCACTTAATATATTCTTCTAATATTACTTAGCATATTACAATGCCGAAGATTATCGGAATTTATTTGAAAATCGACTATGTACGGACTGTATTCTGAAATCAACGAACCAAGATCTATTATGAACTTTCTCACTTGTTTATTTTTTCTTTATGTATTTTCTATTATATTTCTATCTCTAATAACCTTCCCTCAAAAGGTTCGATAACGATTTTATCGACGATCACTAAAATAAAACTTTGAAAATGTTTTCCAGGCTGTTTTTCTTTATATAGTGAGTAGCCATTTGCTTATGTCCGAAGTTCAAAAACACTTTTTGAATATTCTTCAACTTTTTGATCTTCGTTTAGGCCTTTCGTAGCTTCTCGTTGAAACTTTTTTATTCCACGACCTCAGAAAAAGAAGATAGCGCATTGTGGGGGTTCGGATAGACAGAGAGGGAGAGAGCCATATAGTTAGCCGTGACGTCATTAATGTAAGCGCTTAATAGCGCTTTTCAATTGGGAAATCAATGTAGGATCCCACTCCTATTAAGAAAGCATTGAAAATGCGTTACCGCCGACATGTTCGTGCTTTGAAATTAGTATCTATAACATAAATATGTGTTAATGTTAATTCAATTTGCCATAGTAAAAGTAATTTACGTTTATTTATTTTAGTGTTGTGTGTTTTTTTTCGGCTTCAATGAGAAAATGCGCAGGCAGAAGAAAAACGGTGAAAAATGAAAGCGTTCTTAATTGCAAGTGGAGGCCATTGTAAAACAATTTCAGTTTTTTTTTTCTCACTTTTTCCCATTTCTTTACAATGTTTATGTGCAGTGCATGTGCACGAAATTCAATATTGAAGAAAACCATTCCAAAATCAAATTTATTTGCGCATGCGCAGAGCTAAGCACGCCACCAACTCCAGTTACCTCTGCCTGAGAAATGGGATTTTTTATCTGTATCTGTATCTGTAACTGTGGCTGTGATCGCATCTTTCACTCTGAGCAGCACTTTCAACATTGCATTGAATATAATTGAAAAGCAAAGTGTGGCAAACAAAAGCAGGCAGCCAACATAAATTGAATTATAATTTCAATTATGAACCGTTAACAGCGGAAGAAAAGCCGTCGAGTAGCGCACAATGAGCCTATTGAGATAGAAAGGCTGCAACTGTAAATGAGGTTGAGGCCAAAGATACATATGAACGTACATACAATCTGACAGTCAATCAAAAAGAACAGTAAAATGCTTCTAATGCCCCGAGCTCAATCTCGACTTAAGAGTTGGCTTAGCCCTTAAACCATACGCCATGTGGGTCAACCCATTTGTGCCATCGCACACCACACATTTCATATGACAGACATCGTAAATTGTTGTCAGAAATACATATAAAAAATGAGCTGTCAATATTTTTGAAAATTGTGAAACATTTGCGCTTGCATCGTGAAGACTTGCATAATAATAATACAATTTTTATGGTCTGCCACACAATGCTTGATATCGATGTTTTTTCCTTAAAGCATTACACTTGCTTGCCAAATTGCTTATACGAGGGTAGTCCAAGAAGTGGTTGCCAAGGCGATTCGTTCGCGTGACTTAGCAGTTTGACCTATACCAAACGTTCATTGTCGCCCGAAGGCGTAAGTTTTCCTTTATTTCATCACTTAAACGCTGCATTATGTTCGCTTCAACATAATTAATCAAGTTTACAAACAACAAAAATCAACGTCAAGATAAAATGTCTTCGCCTTTTTAAAACCAACGCTTCCCTTTTAGTCGATTGTTTTGCAAGTTTCTTCATATCAGTTATAAATGTTCGACCCATGATGAAGTCTTATAGCCAAATCTTTTGTTGATGGCTATCAGACTTCACCAAGTCCCCATTTACAATAACATAAACAAGATGTTTTTTGTGTTTGTGAGATCTGACGCATAATTATTTGTTTGTATTCAAATTATTGTAATCTCTCAACAAATTTAACGACGGTCCTGAAATAGGAAGTTATTCAAATTCTAGAAAACTTAGGAAATCAAATTTTAGGATTAATTTGTTGTAAACTAATAATTTCAATAAGAAAGTCTAACACTGATCTGTCTTATTAGCTGCCGCTTTCTTTTATTTCCATTTGAACTTTTCATCAATAGGATTTGGGATTCCGTGCCTCATAAACTATTTCGAAATTTGATTTTAATTGTTTACAATTTGCCAAACAAATTCATCTTCATACTCAAAATTACAAAAGTTGACTAAAAAACCACAGTTTTCACCACATTTTGAAAGTTTTTTAACTTTAACTTGAAACCCGCAACAAATTTGGACAAGTAATACAGGACAAAGTTGTAGCTTAGACCAAAATAAACAAACTGTTATAACAAACCAACTTCATTTAATTACTCTTTCAGATACTTATGGACCCACGAGCAAGTACAACTGTCATAAAAACTCGAAAACCCGAATATTTTCGGTAAAAATGTAAAAAAATTAAATATCTTTAGTTATAATTTTTTAACTTATTTTTTTTACTATTCAATGGGAAAACAATCGAAACAATCAAAATTTCAGCCGATTGCTTCCAAAAATTTAAATTTTTCGAGCTTTTGTTAAAATTCTACATCTTTAAAAGCCCGTAATTATATGAAGAACTAATCGAATGAAGTTGGTATGTTCGTACCGTTTGATTACACTAGTTTACAAAATAATAAAAATTTTGCGATCCCGAACAATTGGTAGCAATTTCTTATGTAAGTCCCCCCACTGAGTCCAAAAATCCATATCCCTATCATTTTTTTAGTGGGGACGTTTTCGAGAAATCGCGGAAAAGCTAGTTTTTTGATTCTGAAAAAAGTACCTTTAGAAAAAATATCACAAATCACATTTAGAAGCTGAAAACTTTTAAATGCCACAAAAGGAAAACGGCAGTTAATTAGACCAAACTCAGCAAAGGTTTTTGTACTACTATTATACCCTTCCAGATTTTTTGGTCTCGACTCGACCAACTTTTTAGTGTTGCACAGTGTTATAGCCTAAAAAAATACTGACCACTCTGAGAATTGTCTCAGATCGAGCATGTCGAACTGATATGATAGCTTTCAATTTCCTGGAACAGCCATTATTTTCTATCTAAATCTGTTGAAAATGTGAAAAGTAGACCGTACACCCAGAGAAATAGTAGAGAATTCCATCTTGAATCAAGAGCATTCGCTCTCTCGTTGAGCTCGGTACCTCGAAGACTGAAATACACACAGAAGACGGGCAGCTTAGCCCACTGGACTATCATCCATAAGCTACACGTCGCATCGATACCGTACTCATCTGACAACGACAGACAGCGCATGCACTCTTTCTCTCTCTCTCTCTCTCTCTCTCTGTGAGAGTGTGTCCAACGCTATTCTCTCAAAGTTTGCTTCCCCTCACTCCCTCTTGACTATAAGAACCAAATTGAGACAGAACTAACCTCGATTACAAGAGCGAAATTCAAGAACGAATAAAATTTTTTTTAAGAGCGTTCGTTCTCAAATTATTCGTTCCAGTTTTGTCTAATTATAAGGTCCTGGATTTTGAATGTTTTCATATATCAGGTATACGAAAAGGCACTTTCTTATAATTGTAACACGTCAAGTATGCTTACAAGTATAGAAAGCTGTACCCTCTTGAAGTGCGAAGGAGGGTCCTTAAAGTTCCATTTCACCTAAAAGTCAAAGAGGCTTCAGCTTTATAAATTTTTTAGCTAGAGTCGTTCCCCAGCATGATGAGTTTTATTAGATGGCTCTTTTGTCAATAGTTCATAGTTCCATAGTTCCTCCTTTTTTTCTGAAAACAATCGCCATCTGCACTTCAGGTTGGCTTCTTCTGACACCACCCTCGTATAACCTTGAATTGTGGTTTTTTTTGGGGACTGTGCATGATATCATTGTCGTTTCACACCTTGTCCAAACGAAAAAGAAACCCAAACTTGTCAATAACTTTGCGGCTCATTATAATTTTCGCCACAAAATCGATGACTAATCAATTGCAATCAGGTTTTTGTTAGGTTTTTGTCAGGTTTTCGTTAGAATTTCCGATCCCCTACTCAATGAAGCTGTGCTAATTGCCCAGTTGACTTGGTCAAAACAGCTGCCGGTCGGCAGATGGCAGCTCCGCTTGGCACTGGCCGTTAATTGAATTAATTTTTACACTTGTTGCCAACATCAACTATAGACACAATGCAATATTATTCGCATAATTATTAAACAAACTCAGGCAGACAGACAGACTGACTGACTCTTGCGGCCAGTTTCCTTGTCGTGGCCATCCAGTTCCGGCAATGGTGAATGGATAATAATTACAGACCACGATTTCGCAAAAGAGAGCCGCAATAGGCGAATAATAGTCGAGAAAACACAGACAACATAAATAGGAATACGTTTAATCAAAAAGAAAAACAACGCTGATTGTTAGCCCTCGATTTATGGCCAATGTGTAAATTCTTCTAAGTCACGATTCTGGTTTATAGATTGCCAACAATTTTGGCCCAAGCCCAGGGAAGAGCTTGCCATATTACTTAAATATTTCACTAAAAAATTCTCGATGGCTCTTTAGACGGTGCAGTGCAGCTTGCATTCCAAGCGTTTGGCCTGGCAATGTGGCTGGATTTTTTTGGGTGGGGTCTGGCCTGGCTCTACGTTGCAGTGTGGGCGTTTTAGGTCTGCTATGTGTGTTTTGCGGCAAGTGAAAACATTTTGAAAGTCGTTTTAAATGTAACGAGAAATGTTAGACTGGTTGCCATGTGTCTGTTAGTGGATGTATGTATGTGTGTGTATTTCGAGTTGATAGTGGTTATTTATGGTGGTTGGTTTAAATTAGTTCAAAATATTTACTTAGTTCATGGTCGAAAAATTTAATGGCCTAAAAATCCAGCTGGCTCCCAATATCTAATATTAACTTCTTCATCTTATATTAAGTCCCGCCCAACCGACCGAGAGACGCCAAGAACGAGGGAAGCGAAGAAAAGAACCTACATTAAGGTTAACTACTTAAAATAGAATCTTTCCTAAAGCTTTATTCCGTTAACATTAAACCTTTCCCCTATCACAGCAGCTGTAACTTTATGCTTCATTGGTTTTTCACACCAACTGCCAAAGCAATTATATCCAACTTTGAGTCACCCTGTTCGACTTGCTTGTGCAACAATTAAGCACAATTACAATTTTATGCAATTAAATATTAAAAACTTGTTTTGTTTACTTACTCTTTGGTTTACCCAGCCACAGACTTCCGCACCCAAAACGAAACCAATATTGTAAAAAAAACTAATCAACTTTAGCTGCTGTTTCACCTCACTGAGGCATAGCAAATGAAATTGGTTTACCATACATCCATCAGTTTTCTTCATTAATAATCCCAATTAAATTCAATAACCTTTTTTTGGTGTTGATCAATTTAAAATTGATTTGTTGCAATTAGTGTAAATGGTAATTGAAACCAGCAAGTTGAAGTTATGCAATAAACTGACCCGCGACGAGAAACTGTTTCAGTTGTTTAATTATCGCACAAATGTGTGTGAAGTTGCATTTCGATTTGGGCCTAACATGAGCTGCTGCTAATGTTTTGCTTTGTTGTCATTCACATAATGCCTTAAGCCGATTTTGGCGTTTTTTTTTCTCAAACTTCCTGCTCATTATTGTGACACAAAAACAACAAACATGAGGAGCAATCCATTTAAGCAGCAGACACAGAGACTTGTACTCAGTCTTTGTCAAAAATTCATAAAGTATCAATATGGGAAACGTCAATCTACTTATACAATCGGTGGATTATGTAAAATATCGTAATGCAGTTTATTTTTTTTTTGTAAATCGAAGTGGGTGCATTATCCTGTAACCAATTATGCCTGAAATGTTAAGAAATCGCTTAACCTGCTCTATTGATTTATTAAGAACGAGATAATTTGTCACTGTGGTCCAAAGTAGTTTAAAGATAAAAAATATTAAATTCAGAATTTCGGACGAAAATTGGTTAGTTTCATTTTTTCGAAAGAACTAATTATTTGACAATCCTTCATTAATTTACTGGTCTTTTTTGCTTTTGGTCTTGAGAATTATTCATCCGATCTTTATAATTAATTCGGCAATTCGATAAATAATGTTAATTTGTAACTATCTCTAAAAGGTACACTTAGACAAAAACGACCGGCAGAGTTCTAGATCGATCGGGATAGAGTTTATACAGTTTTGTACCTGAAATTTCAAGTATGTTTTGTTCTTGGATATACTAAAATTAAGTACGAAACATTCTAGAATAGAAAAACGACTCTTCTTCTTCTTCTTCTTGATTGGCCCGATGCTTGCATCACAACCGTTCGACGGTCTCGACCGCTGCAACCAATGTCCGCCAGTCGCTTCTGCTCCGTGCGAGCTGGCACCAGTTTTTCACGCCAGGCTTGGAAATATCTTTCCGCACCTGGTCGTCCCACCTTGCCATGTCCCAGTTCTTTCGCATTCCTCTTGTAGAGCTTGTTCATCCATACGGGTAACATGTCCCAGCCAGCGCAGCCGCTGTTGCTTTATGCGCTTGACCAGACTAGTATCCCCATAGAGCTCATACAGTTCGTCGTTCTTTCGGATGCAGAAATCCTCTCCAACTCTCGAAAACGCCAATCGCCGCCTCATCCGCTGATGATATTGCCAATGCTTCTGCGCCGTATTGCAGGACTGGGATGATAAGCGACTTGTATAGGGCTAATTTTGTTCTTCGCTTGAGGTCTCTGTCATACGATAAGGTATCGCCCTGCCTAAAACCTCTTTTGGTATCGAATGGTTCAGAGAGTTTCTT
Organism: Lordiphosa stackelbergi; assembly: GCA_018904235.1. Taxonomy (NCBI): domain Eukaryota; kingdom Metazoa; phylum Arthropoda; class Insecta; order Diptera; family Drosophilidae; genus Lordiphosa; species Lordiphosa stackelbergi. Next base: position 15,582 of record JAEIFU010000357.1, read on the forward strand.
TCCTATTTTGAGGGAGCTTTGCGTACTTTTCAACGTCATCATGCAAAGTCGAACGTACTTTGCTGGTATACCAAAGGTAGACAGGGCTTCAAAAAACCTTGACCTTATCGGTGTGTCGAAAGCGGCTTTGTAATCGACAAAAAGATGGTGATTTTCGATGTTTCTCTCGTAGGTCTTCTCCAGGATTTAACGTAATGTGAATATCTGGTTTGTGTTGGATTTACCAGATCTAAAGTCACACTGGTAAGGTCCAATCAGTGTGCTTATAAGCGGCCTTAGACGTTTACAAATAATACGCGACAGAACCTTATATGCAATGGGACCAACCGGCAGGTTGGAGAAGTAACTTCTGCATTTGCCACTTGCGAAACTGTGACCAGATTCCCGTGTTCGTCGGCAATAGTAGACGGGTAAATAAAGGAGTAGTAGATCCAACGGTGAAAAAAATCGCGAAATTTCCATATAAAACGGAACGATGATAAGATTGTTATGTAGACCCAAAACCGCTAAATTTTCACAATTTTCATTTGAGTATTTACGAAAGATTGATCAGTCCAAAATATCGCATAGTCCGGAAATGGCAATGTAAGATAAATATAAGGTGTAGATAAAACATTAAACTTTATGCTCTTACATAGCCGTTACCTTCATCAGTTACTGCCGTTAGCTATGAAAAAGAAGGTACCATTTTCTAGTGTCAAAATTTCGTATTAAAGTTTGTTTCCGCAAAAACTAGTTTTGTATACTACAAATCAGAGAAAATGATCCAGTAATAAATATTTTGATTACGATAGTTTGTATAAGATATCGTTAACGCAACTTTTGCTAACTATTATCGAATCTTATAATTAAGCTCGTTTATTTAAGGAAATTATTTTTTTACGCTTGTTTTCCCTGTCTGCTTTTTGGATTATAAGTGTAAAAATTAAAGAAATCTTTTAATGAAGCAGACATAAATGTTCGTTTACTTGTTTACTTTGAGTATAAGTTTAAAACTAAACAACATCGAATTATCTACTTAAATTCGATTTGAAATGAAAATCGTGAATTCAGTGACTTGACATTTTCTCTTGATTAATCAAGCTGCATATTTTATCACACCGCGTAAGTGACGGCACCCACTTGGGATCTGCCAAACTGAGCTCTCCGATTGTCTTTCCCAAACTGAATGGCCGGCTTTGAGTGTGTAAAGCCTGTGACACTTTATGAATGATTTAACTTGCTGCGCGCTTTCCGCATTTCAGTCTGAGCCTTAGGCTTAGCTCCAGCAATATTCCATCAAGATGAACGACCCCATCATCAAGATGTGGCTGCCCAGATACGGATACATTGCAACTGGTGTTCGTTTATGCAGATCAGCTCTCGCACTTGAATGTTTTCAATTGCCACTGAGTGCGGCTGGAGAAAAAAAGCACGTAACATAATCTAAGATCAACATCAGCTTCTAATGGCTGCCCAGGCATCTTCTCAACTTATTACTATAATTTTTTTTAGTGCCTTCCGCATTTATTGCACTTAAATGCATTTGCCCTCAAATGCAAGCCCTTGCTTGGGCTCGCCTGGGGCCTTCCAGTGTAATTATGCACTTGTACAACTTGATTCCAGTGGAGTTGCTTTGGCGCCTGTCCTAGAGTCATTGACGGCGTCGCTTGATTGATTTGCTGTATGCGTGCAGTTCTCCCACCACTTGCAAAAGGCCAAACAATCAAAATATTTTCATATTTCCAGTCAAGGCAAACACAAGACACATGCAAGCAAATCATAAATAAACAATGCACCACCATCAAGGGGAAGGCTGCGGGAAAAGGTCATGTGTGGAATTTCACATCATAACGATGGGGCTGCAGATGATCAGCCAATGACCGCTCAGAGTTCAGGCTAAGCGGCTTTTTTGCATTCGACTTCGACTTTATTATCAGTTTTCTGTTTTCTCGAGCCGCTCCAAAGCTGAACAAACGCTTTATGGCTCGCTCTTGACCGGTTTGTACAGCTACATAGCTGGCTCTATGGAAGCCCAAAATCGAAACAACAAAGCTGCCGGCTAAAACCAAGAAGCCAAACTGAAAAAACAAAAACGGCACATTTTGCAATGTGACGAGGTCAAGGGGCGCCCCAAAGATAAAAACCTACCTGCAATCAAATGCTGTGCTCAGCTACTGTAAAGCTAGAAAACGGCTTAGATATTTAAGATGAAGACCCATTAACCTTAGCCAAGAAACAGCAAAAACTGACCAATACTTTGTACTGCCTCCGGCTAACATTTTATATATACTCAATTTGTGAAGTTTTTTATTTATGTTTGAACACAATTACAGCGAAGGCTAAGGTCGAAGCAGCAGTGTGGGCGCTGTTAAGTCAATGTTAAAACAAATGTTAGGCCAATGTTAAATGTGATAGTCCGTCCACAAAAATGTTAGAGGGAAAGCAATGGCAATGAACGACGATGGCTCGAATGACTGATTGATGTGTACTTATGTCATAGACTGAAAATAGCCCACAAAGAGAGGGGAAAGAGGGTGGAGAAGAGGATTTGGTAAATTTAGAAATTGAAAAGTAAACCGAGTTGGGGCATAACAATTTTTCACTGGAAATCGATGATCACTTGCCAAAGGCTAAACAACAAATATTTGTTATGCGCACAAGTTCTTAAGCAAAGTGGGTAGATGCATTACTTTACTAGCCAATTGGCTTCTATTGTTGATTACCGCTTGAGTCTGTGCAAACTAGGAATTCAGGAATTTGTAAATGAAGCAAAACAATGGATTTCTAAATAAAAGACGCAGCTTGCTCAAAATATAATGATAGTGTTGAGGTCTTCCAATTTCTGACCTAGGTAAGGTACAAGGTAAACGTCAAATAATATAGATACCTGGGAAAGGTAAAAGGTATTCGGAATTCAAAGTCCCTAGGTGAAGGTTCAAAAAAGGTACTTTTAAATTTAAAAGCATGGTTCATCCATATTTATTAATAATAACAAAAAATTAACAAAAACAAATTTACTTTTTTACAATCATATTTAGATTCATACTGTAAGGGCTTAAATCCAAATATAATTAAGGTTTAAAAATGGAAAATTTAGATTTATATGATGTTCTATGTATTATTTAAATGTTTCTCTATGTACTATCTGTTTTTTTATACCCTGTACCCATTAAAAATGGGTAAAAGGGGATCACGAAGTTGTGCAAAAGTATGTAACAGGGAGAAGGAATCATTTCCGACCCTATAAAGTATATATATTTTTGATCAGCATCAACAGCCGAGTCGATATAGCCATGTCCGTCTGTCTGTCCGTCCGTCCGTCCGTATGAACAAACAGATCTCAGAGATGGTAAGAGATAGAGGTTTGACATGTATGGGACAAATGCTTCTTATACTTGCAGGCAGATCAAGTTTATTTTCAATTTTGCCACGCCCCTCCCGCCCCCGCAATTTGAAAAAAACGTCATATCTCCCACAGTTTTGTAGATAGGTGATTCGTACCTTCTAGAGATAGATAGTCATTAGCAATATGTATCGATTTGCTGAAGAAATGTTAAAGATCGGATGAGCGGTTCTCAAGTTATGAGCAAATAAGTGAATCACCCCCACCACCCCCCCTCCCACCCATCACAACCAACGCCGCACAATGTTAGAGAGAGAGAGAGGGAGAGGAAGAGAGAGAGAGAGAGAGAGAGAGAGAGAGAAAATAAACTTAGCGATGAGCGCAGCAGCTGCAGTGCATTCAGCTCCTTCTCCAGGTACAGAGTATGTTATAGTCGGACTTGACCGACTTTCTCACTTGTTTTTTAATATAACAAGAGTTTCGAATATTACATCACCTAGTCAGTTTATTTTTGGTAGGTATTAGTGTTTAGTTGTTCATTACACAGTTAGCAAAACTGAGTTGTTCTATAAACTAAAGAAGTGTACATGTTTTTCTGCTATTGTTTATTGTTGTTCAGTGAGTCTTGTTCAGTTGTACTTGTTCAGTTGTTCACTATTTCATTTGTTTTTGTTCAGTTGTTCATTTTTTCACTTGTTCAGTTGTTCTTGTTCAGTAGTTCTTGATCGGTTGTTCTTGTTCAGTTTTTTACTTGTTCAGTTGATCTTGCTCAGCTTTTCTTTTTCAGTTGCTCTTGTTCAGTTGTTCACTTGTTCAGTTGATCTTGTTTAGTTATTCTTGTTCAGTTGTTCACCTGTTCAGTTGTTCACTTGTTTAGTTGTTATTCATTGGGAGGTAATATGGTAATATAGATTGACGTCTATGCATACATCGGAGCTTTAGTGAATATATAGACATATCAAAGATTTTCTGACGAACGTTACAGATACATTTAAAGTAAAAATAGTAAAAATAATACTTTATTTGTTTTTTAAAATGGGATTAAGTTATAACTTTAAAGTTAATCCTATTAAAAACATTTACTTTAAACGTATCAGACAAACGTTACCGAAATCCCATACCCATATATATAGACGAATAATCGTTTCGGTTAATGTACTCTTCAGAAATGTGTTTAAAAGCTTGGTTTATATTAATACCACAAAAAGAACAAGAAGAACTGAACATTTGAACAGTGACCAAATTGAGCGAGTTGGCTCACTTAGAATGAAAGAACAAGTGAATATGTTCAGTAAAATTAACAACCATTTCCCAACACTAGTGTATATATTGTAGGTCACCTTCAAATGCTTGTGTGAATTTCAAGTATGTTTACACAAAGTTGACATTTGCCATTCGGGTTGACAAATGTTCCATTCAAGATCAGCGGTAAACCTTTATTCCCTTCATTATTTAGTGACTGATCAGTCAATGTTATGCTGCCAAAAAAAATATGCAAAATATACACGAAAATGTCGGACTTATATACGTTTCGACCGGGATTTTCAGCCCATTACTTTTGTGTAGCATTTCTGCTTAACGCGTTTAGTTTTCTCATTTCTATATGCGGCATGTAGCAAAGCTATATAAGTCATTGATTGTATTGAATCTGCCCAAGGGCACAAACCCAAATTTGCTTGCTTGTAATTCTCAAGTTCGAATTCATTGCACTGCATACGTTTCGTGTTCGGTATTCAGCATTTGTAAATCGTTTTTGTTGAATGAAAAATATAAGAATTTAGTACTGACTTAGAGCTACATTTTTCGTTTAGAATTTCCACGCGAGCATGTAGGACTTCAATATACAAACGCTAATATAAAAACCCTATAGCGTTCTTGTGGTATTCAGATTGCTGCATGAAAAATATAAAAGTTGGTTGGAAATAAGATGGTTTTCTAATGTCGTGTTGACTTTGCCTTTGCCCACGCAGCATTTAACTTTTCTACATGTGACGTTTACATTTTTCATTTCTACATGTTGCATGCTTTTATTTGTACCTATAGCTTATACCTTCTAAACGCTGTTGATAGTTAAAGTTACTACGCTGGAAATTTGAATCGTCACTGTAAACTTTGCAACTTTTGTCCAACATAACTGTAAGTGCCATCAATAGATTTGGTTTTTTTTTCCAACCGGTTCTAATGCTGACCCAATGCTAACCCCCTCCCCCTTGAAATGACGCTGACAATCCCGTTGCTGTTCTTTCTTCTAACCGTTAAATGACCAATGCAGATGAGTCTCTCTGTCTCTACTTGCTGCAACTTTCTTCACAAAAAAAAAATCCAAGTTGAGTGGCATTATTCAGTTTCTTTTTGTTTGTCTGAGTCAAAGTTGCCCCTCAATTGAATGCTTCAATGGAGCAGAAAACCTTCTGGAAGCAAACTGTCTCCCTCTGTCTCCTCTCGTGGCGCATATCGAGTGCATTCATCTTGGCAGACAACCACAAAAAGCAAAGTCTGCGAAATTTAATTAAGCGCATAAAACAAATTGCTGTTTAGCCGGACAATTAATTTGTCAAAAAACTTCGAGACTGCCTCGGGGGCAAGTTTGGTGGCAGGTGCCGCCACTTTCACCTTGACCGGTTGCCGAACTAAAAATAAAAACCAAAAAATGCACTAAACCAGACTCTGGGCCAAAATTATGATAATTAAACAAAACCAGTCACTTCTAATTAGACTTCGCCGTGACGCGTTGTCAGATCCAAACAAAGAACTTCCCTTCACTAACAACAAATGGACGGCAAATTTGCATTTCTAAGCTTAAAGCAGAAATTTTGTGAAAAGGCATTGAAAAGATTCGCATTCTTGTGGTTAATTAGCCAGAGAAGCATGGTGTGTTTGGCTTTGTGTGTGAGGAGAGTTGAAAATGTTGTTTTCTAAGTTTTTGATTGATCAAAAGTTGAACGACCTAAGCATGGAATTATGCGTTCATACATATTTAAGCACTGCCCATTTCTGTAAAAAAAACGCAAAACAAAAGCCAAAGTACCGATATATTTCGGTTTAATTGACCAGCCAGGCGCGTCTTAATTTAATTTTGTTTTCTTTTAATTTTATGACAATGCTAAACTGTGAGTATCTTGCGTCTTGCCACATAAATCACTAGAGCCGACCCTTCAACACATGCGTGTGCGAGCCCCCATCTCTCTTATCTGGCTAATCAAAAGCGCGTTGTTCAGTTAGGAGGGAAGCGAAATAGAAACTTCCTCTTCGATGCATTTCCTAAAGAGCAGCTCGTCTGCATCTACATAAATATATATACATATAATTGGACCTAGATCAGAGTTAGTGAGTGTGTGTGTGTGTGTGTGTGTGCACCCCTTGTGGCTATTATTAGGCCCCCTTCCCTCTCGTGGTCCCAGCTCCCTTAAGTGCTTAGTTCCGCTTGCGTTTTGCAGCGCGTGTCGCTCTAGATGTGTTTTGTAGTTATTCATTCCTAGAGCTGATGTATCTAAAAATGCAGCCGTTAGAATGGGAGACAATTGCATAATGACTGCAGCAGAGGCACGTCTATGAGGAAAGTGATGTCACCTTGTGAGTGTGGCATCGTTATGCAATTCACCTAATTGTAATTGACAATATCCTGTACATTTCCTTCTTAATAAACATAAGCGATAACAAGTTGAAGTAGAGGAGATCAAAGCACTTTTGTGTAAAAGCATGATGCTCGATTCCAATTTGGAATACAATTTTAAAAGTAATTTTTTCTTCATTTTTAATGTAAACGCTTACGAATGGAAATTTATTTTTATTTTTATACTCTGTACCAAACGTACATAGAGTACGTATATTAAGTTTGTGCAAAAGTATGTAACATGGAGAAGGAATTATTTCCCACCCGAACATCAACAGCCGAGTCGGTATAGCCATACGTCTGTCCGTCTCTGGTATTTATTATCCACATAGAGGGAAACAAACTGTTCAGAAAACAAGTTGCCTTCAACTTAAAACAAGAGCTAGATGGTTGCAAAATTCTTCAGAACAAGTGTTCCAAATGTTCCTGAAATGAGTATAGTTGTTCTCGATCTGATAATATTTGCTTTAGAGAACAACAAAATTGCCCAGCGGCGCAAAGCTCAACGTGTTCTGTCGAAAATATGCCATACGCCTGTCGAAAAAGTAATGCACTACAAACGCTGCTTTTCCCTAGAGAGTTGGTTAATTTTTTTTTATTATTTTTTTTTTTTTTTTTTTTTATGTAGTTTTTTTTGTGTCGGGTGCTGCCAAAAGCAAAGCATCCGGTGACCCGTTTGGCACAGCACCCCCAGACGCTCATACAATTTAAGTCAACCATCCGTGTGTTTGCTAAGGGGTAATCATCGGACTGGCCGATCAGCACAGCAACGCCAGACGTTCGCACACAAATTGTCAGCCAGCCGCCAGGCGTTTTTGGGACTGCCATCGGCCAGGCCATTAACCACTTACCACCCGGCATTCAGCTAAGGGTAACCCAATGGACAGGCCGATCGGCACAACAATATCAAAGGTTATACATAATATGCCAACCATCCGCCAGGCTATTTTGGAACAGCCATAGGCCAGCACATTTTCGGATAACCATCCGGCATTCGGCTAACGGTAAACATCGGACTGACCGATCCGCAACAGTAATATCAGAACTTATACTTGAAATGTCAGCTACCCGCCAAGCGATTTGGGACAACCATCGGAAGGCCCATTTGCGTTAACCGCCCGGCAAGTCTGTTAAGGATAACCATCCGCCAGACCGATGCGTACAGCAATACCAGAGTGTGCACAGAAAATGTAAGACCGCGGATGTGTAAAAGTTTTTAAGGAAAGAAAAACTTTTTATTAGTTGTTCCTAGGCGGGATCGAACCCTCAACCTCCCGCACAGAAGGCAAACACACTTTCTGCTGCACCACTAACGGCTACATTTTTGTTAACCATTTGGCAATATCTAAAGTTTGAAAATTATATGTCGTTTTACTTTGTTGATCCCCGAAGATAGAAATTAAGACCTTTACTGATTTGGATGATTTGGAACCGTCATATGATGGGAATGGCAGAGAGAAAAATAAGGTTTGTTAAAAAAGACCAACTTTTAAATTTTGCGGGATACTAATTTTTTAATGTCGGTACACCTTCTCTCAACGTATATACCTATGATGACATGATCATCCACTTTGCACTTATTGCATTATTACATTTGTATATGGTTATGACACCCAGACCGAAGCACCATCCTCCCAATTCAAGCGGCCAGAGACTATGACGGTCAATAAGGAATATTTCTTGAGGTTATGTGCATTTTGCGTTAAGCTTTCGGTACATTGCAGATTTTATCCGCCGACTCGTCTACTCGGCTCGGCAGACTCTAAATCAGCAGACGCTTCAGTCAGTCGACACGAAGTATAATTTTTTTAAAGTGCGAATGCACATTATTTACGTTTTCTGATTAAAGTTAAATAAGTAGATGTGCGTATACAACGCTTATGGTAAGAAATTTTTAAATGAGAACTTTATAAAATATGTCAAATATATATAGCACATTTAGTTCTGCTTTTGATCTTAGCAACAGTAGCACTGAGCTAGAGCATTCGACTGAGAAGCGTACGGTCCCGAGTTCAAATCCCAGTAAAGTTATGTTTATAAAAAAAAAAAAAATTTCAGAGTTCTTTCAACACATTCTAAAGATGTGTTGTGATGTTGCGGTGGTTGGTGGTAATGTATAGAAACAAATGTAGATATGAAAGTGAAAAAAAAAACAAAATATATTTTTTTCCTTTGGTCTTTTGGGTGATAAAACCACCTGGTCGATGTATAGTCCATACCGCCCGCCATAAGGCTTACCCAAACAGCCTTCCGCTCGGTTGGACACTTTTGTCTGACCGCTGGCGGCGGTGTCCGGATTTCATGACATCCCATATAAAATCTGGTATGAAAGCTGGTATGGGGGCCGGCAGCCGGAGCCAGAATCCGGTTGACATTCTCCAGCCGGCTGGCGACCTCCCGAACTACAGGTTCATACGTAATGGGAATCCAATGACAGTTCGGCTGTGGCATACATCCTTTATTACTAGTAATGAAAGTTGTGGGCAGTCCGTTTACAAAGCGACCATGCTTATGGCAAAGTAATGCAGATTGTATGGAAGTATTTTCTTCATACTGATGGCAAAGTAACGTATGAGTAGCCCATTTTGTAATGGCAATTTGCGCTGCTGGGTTGTTTTAAACAGAGAGATATACAAAAGAGAGAGAGAGAGAAAGAGCAATTCTGAGTGAGTTGGCTCTCTTTTAGATCTCTCTCTAGGTGTAAATCTGCAAAAGTGTACAAGGGCTGAATGTGTTGGCGCGTCATTCCACACGTTAAGTGCATAAGGTCCCGGGTTCCAAAAACATTTTTCTGTGATTTTCTGAACAACTCAAATCAAACGACTCAGATCTGATCTTATGAAATATATTGATGGGAGAAGCAGCAGACTGTATCCAAAGCCTCTTGCCTCCCTTCCCTTCCAATGCCATAAGATATGTTCACACGTATCCTATTACTCCCAAATATGAGTAATCCGCTCACACCTGGTCCAAAATCAATCAAATATTTTTCCCAATGAGTTTAAAATGTTCTTGAAGACAAACCAATGGGCGTATTCAGTAGATAATTCCGATTTACGATTTGTGATTTATGATTGCCGATTTTACCTGCTGAATACAGTGATTGACGATTGGGATTGGGAAATTTGACAATCATGTTTGTTGAATAGAAATCGAACAAAACGTATGATTGGTTAACGATTGCTGGGTCGGCCTACCTTTGTATAGACATTCATATGAAATTTTCTATTTAACCAATCCATAAATATTGGAGATTTTGTGTGAGTGTTTTGCATTGATTAAAAGTACTAAAGCCACAGAATATCTTAAAGTATGCAATCAATTCCATTCAGCAGAGACTCATCAGCAATCGCAAATCGTAAATCGGTAATCGCTAATCGGAATTATCTGCTGAATACGCCCAATATCAACTCAAAGCAAGTTCCTATAAATGGAACAATATCAAGGTAATTGTCTATTATACGTCCTTCCTCTCCAAAAATTCCAAAATTAATTTTCCTCGATGGACCACGAATTATAATGAATTTACGTGCAGAAATTAATTGGCGGTCATCCATGGTTTCTTTTAAAATGAATTTAGAAATTTGCTGTTTTTGCACCGAAATTATGCATGTGCTTTTCTTCAAATGTCAAATAAATAATAAAAAATATTAAATTTGTCAACAACTCACACCTAGAATTTAACTGCAATGACATTTTCAAGTTTAAAAGCAGACCAATATCGAAGTATTTGGCCTATTAAGTTGACGTGGATGAGGCTCTGAACTTTTTCACACCACCCATTAGAGCAGAGTTCCCCAGCTATAGCCCCTGGGGCACCCCGAATGCTTGCCGAAGTCATGCTTCACTGTGTGTTAGAAAGAGACACAGTCACATTTTAGCGCTCTCTTCTTGGGGAACCCTGCATTAGATGTAATGTTGATCCACCTCCTATAAATTGGTATTTTGAAATCGCGCGATTTTTATAAAAAAAATTTCGCCTGCGCCGCTAATTTCTACAAATTTGTGAACAACTCACCGGACTCCCGTTCGATGCCACCAAACACCCATTGGCCTTACACTATTCTTCCACAATTGAACTTCCTTTTGCCAACTTCGGACTCGTCAATTTCAATAACTTTACTAGGTCCTCCAATGATGGAACGGAACTGTTATTTACACTCCAGTCAATATATACCTCCCTCAGGAAACTTTTCCAGTTAACAATAGATTGACGGGACCACCCCATTTCGGCCTCCAAAAACTCAGTTTCACCTCTCAGTTTGACCACATCTCACATAACAAATTGCCAAAAAAAAAAGTGTTTTTGCGAACACTTTCTACAAAATTGCACTGTACTTTTTGTTTTTCCTTCTTATTGTCCATTTGCACTACCGAATGGCAACGAAATACGGTCCTCGAACCTTTAGACGAAATTTTGCAAAGGAATTTTTGGAGAGGAAGGACATATAATAGACAATTACCTTTAGAAGAAATTTTGCACACTTCACCACATTTTGGGTTGATTTCCTTTAAAATGGCATTATGACTAATAAGGAAGTCAATGACATCGGACTCCGACATCGACAAAAACTTCGAAATTGTAGTTTCACAACCCGCCAAGCCATATTAATCAATTTTTGAACAAACTTAAAACTCGCAGAACAATTGAACACAACAAATTTTTCACAAATTTCATATTTATTTTTAATAATTTGACATTTGAAGAAAAGCACATGCATAATTTCGGTGCAAACACAGCAAATTTCTAAATTCATTTTAAAAGAAACCACGGATGACCGCCAATTAATTTTTGCACGTAAATCATTATAATTCGCGGTCCATCGAGGAAAAATTATTTCGCAATTTTTGGAGAGGAAGGACGTATAATAGACAATTACCAAAAACCGTTATTGCACCTTTTTTGGTTCTAGGTTTTTTCCCCCTGTGTGCATTTGCATATGAGGAAGGATATTGGTTCGATCATGAGTATGTTCAAAAATTTGTGTCATCTCCTAAGTAATTTGCTTCACAAAAGTGTGCCAATACACTGTTCAGTTAATTCTCCACATTCGATCGTGAAAGTCTCCCACTTACAGTAATTTAAATTTAAGAAGAAGAGCAGGTTCGATCCAGAGTCGAGTGGTCGATTCTGCCAATCTGGCAAGCAATAAATGCAAATTTTAAAATTCAAATCTTGTTGATGTTGTTCCCGCTAATGTAAGAGGTAACTGTATAGTATTTAAACCATTAACAGAAGAATATTCTATGTTGAGATTAGTGTCTTTATTTAAAAGCTGCTGACTTCTCAACCTCCCCTCTAAAGGTAAGGTGATAGCAGCAGCTCTTAGGTAAATCTGTTTCCTGCTTGCAGCTAAACTTGTCACATAATAACAACTACAAGATCATAATTAACCTTTCGCCAGAAGCGCCAAACAGGCGTGGGCTTTGGCATGTCATCCTTGTCGTTGTCGTCGTCGTCTCTGGGATAAATGACAATTTGCAAATGTCTCTTGGGTGCATAATTTATGCTGATGCACTGTGCCAGCCAGTTTACGGCAACTGCAACTGGAACTGAAACTACAAACCAGGCGCATTGTCGACTATTAAGACGAACTTGTTGCAGCTGAAGTGTGGCCCCGGGGCAGCTTCAGCGCCCATGCCCATGCATATTCAGCGCCATAATCCCAACGGTATTTTAATGCTAAATGCTTACTCACTTCCAAGCCACAGAGAACCCGTTTTTCCAGTAATGACCTTCAGTGTTATTTTATTATCACCCCCCACACGACACTCTCAGCTTGGTTGCTCTTGTCGTACTGTATTTAGAGCTCTTGAAATTCCATTGAATCCACAAAAAGTCGTAGTTTATTATTAGGCTTAGACCATTAGACTTCCTGAACATGCGACGAGTGTGAGAGCTTGTTGTTGTTCTTCTGTTGTAGATTCAAATCGACTTGCCACATGGTTAATTCTTGGTAACCGAATTTCAAAGCACGTTTCACACAAGGCTAGAGGGATTTCAACTGAGTTCTTAGCATTTTCCATACACATTGTAATCTACTGTTTGTTGGCATAAGAGTTAATTAAAATCCACAACTTATCATGCAATGCTGGTAATTGACATTTACATTCAATTTATGGGTTTATTACTAAGTGCAACCTTCGATCCAAGAACCTGATCAATTTAATATACTCTTGCGAAAACGGTTTAGACATTTAGCTTAAGTAGTTGGAAACAAACTGTGGTTGCTTTTGCTGTTCTTTCTTTAGATATTTAGGGTGTTGCGTCGACAATTGTAGGGTTAAATCAGAGCTACCGTCAGTGACACGATCTCAGATTTTCAAGACACATTTCTACATACTATAAGTAAGGGCGTGAATTAACTATCAAAAGCTGGCTCAATGGAGAAAAGGTTTCGATTTTTACTTCATTTACATCTTGGCGGTTTTTTTTAACAGTTAGGAAAACTACAATATTTTCAAAAATACACAACTTTCCAGCAAGCCTGGATCGCATGGCGTATCTTGCCTAAGTGTAGGGACAGTCTTACTATCCCTAGCCATCTCAACCTAACCTAACCTAACCATCCAATAAGTCTGTTTGAAGCCGCAGCACCTTTTATACCACTTTTTGATGCGTACGCAGTCATGTACTTACTTTTTGGACATCAGAATGCAGGCCTATATCCCGAGGAATTTAAAAAAAAATTTCCACAAGTTAGAATTTTTTCCTCAAAATCGAGCAAAAGTTTGTAATAATACTTAACCGGGGTGTAGCTGGGCGGGCCAGGGTTCACAGAAAATTGATTTCGTTTTGTGGGTCGTGTACAGCAAACTCCCCTTGAGTCCTCCCAAAAAGAACAAAAGTGGCGGATCAATCGAGTCTTCACTATATTACTTTATTCACCGGGGTAATCTGTTCTTAGTTCTAACTTATATTCTTCATTCCTTGAAACATTTGTATGTCCTTGATGGGCGGCGGCTTAAATGAAATTGGAAAGATATTGAATGGATTTAATGTGATGCAGTTTCTATTTTCGGTGTATACAAGGGCTGCGACGTCTATGCACTGACAGTATACGAGCTTACACTGCTCTCTTCTGCAACAACAAACCGAGAGCGCTACTCGTGCTGTTGCGCACTTCCGAAATGAAGAATGATGATCCGGAGCAGCTTAATTGTGTGGTTAAATGCAATGTGGCCGTCTGTGGCCCAGTGATTAGAGTGCTGGACTGCTGGGCGGGAGGTCGAGGGTTCGATCCCTCCTCTGAACATCTAATAATAAAATTTTATTTCTTTCTTTAGAAAAATAGCTTTTACACATACCGTCACCTTCGCCAGCTAATGGCGTCAGCTGTGAAGTAATCTAGCCATGAAAAAGCAAATTCTCGAACTTTGCCGTTCGGATTCGGCGTTAAGCTGTAGGTCCCTTTCTCTTGTGCGAAAAATTTAAGGCACACACGCCAAGAGATTGTGAGAAGCTTGGCTTGGCCCCGTTGGAGGAGCTGTATAGCCAATTTTACTCTCATCCACGAGATTGTACGCGAGGCGCACTCCACGAAGGGAATAGGGTATTCCGGAGCAGTTTAGGTGCATGGACCAGAGATCTGCAAGACGAGAGACAGCGGGTGTTGTTGGCACTCATAGCCGAAGCACAAGTACGCCATGGGTGTTGTAAGCACCGCATACATTTTTTGCAGTAGTTAGAGGCAGTGTGAAAAATATGAAGTCCGAATGCGGTACACTTGTGGTTGCGGTGCACTTATGCAGATCTGTGGCGTGGACATATGCCATTTAGCATTCTAAAACCACGAAATTGATGCAATGCACACTCCAAGAAAGAAATTAGGATAATGCAGGGCAGTTAAGGTACGTGGACAGATGCAAAGTCCAATCTCACTCCAAGCGAGATCTATAAATCATAGATCACAGCTTACCTCTCTAGAGCAGCGATGGTCACCGGTTGCCCCCAGAAGCTGAAGACATTTTGTTATTTACTCATGCAGCTGGGCGGGCCAGGGTTCACAGAAAATTGTTTTCGTTTGTGGGTCGTGTACAACAAAACTCCCCTTGAGTCCTGCAAAAGAACAAAAGTGGCGGATCAATCGAGTCTTACACTATATTACTTTATTCAGCGGGGTAATCTGTTCTTAGTTCTAACTTATATTCTTATTCCTTGAAACAGGTATGCTTGTAATGTCCTTGATGGGCGGCAGGCTGCTAGAATGAAAATTGGGAAAGATAACTTGAATGGATTTAATGCTTTTAGATCATGGCCGGCATGTTTCTCTTTACGGTGATACAAGGGCTGCGACGTCGACTGACAGTATACGAGCTTACACTGCTCTCTTCTGCAACAATAAACCGAGCGCTCCTGTGCTGTTGCGCACTTCCGAAATGAAGAATGATGATCCGGAGCAGCTTAATTGTGTGGTTAAATGCAATTTGGCTGTCTGTGGCCCAGTGGTTAGAGTGCTGGACTCTGGGTCGGGAGGTCGAGGTTCGATCTCCTCTTCTTGAACATCGAATAATAAAATTTTATTTCTTTCTTTAGAAAAATAGCCTTTTTAACACATACCGTCACCTTCGCAGCTAATGGCGTCAGCTGAGCGACAGCGGGTAGAAGTTGGTTGCCCTGTTGGCACGCATAGCCTGGACGAGAGACAAGTGGTGCACTCATAGCCGAGCTGGTATGCCATGGGTGTTGTAAGCACCGCATACATTTTTTGCAGTAGTTAGAGACAGTGTGAAAAATATCAAGTCCAAATGCGGTAAACTTGTTGTAGCGGTGCACTCATGCAGATCTGTGGCGTGGACATATGTCATGGCGCATTCTAAACCATAAAAATGGATGCGATGCACACTCCAAGTGGTAATTAGGATAATGCAGTTAAGGTACGTGGACAGATGCAATGGCCAATCTCACGCCAAGCGAGATCTATAAATCATAGATCACAGCTCACCTGCCGGCTTTGAGCTTCGATCGAGAAGTCCCATCTCTAGAGCAGCGATGTTAACCGGTTGCCCCCAGAGGCCGACTACATTTCGTTATTTACACATACACATGCCGAAAGTATGCCGAAGCTGCGGCCAAGAGAGTAAACAGCTCTTTAGTCGCTGATGCGGTCAGGTCAAAGCTAGATCTCTGCGCTTTATTTTCGCAAACCAATACACTCTTACTTTTTGGCCTCGCTCTCAATAACCAGCGCTATTCTAGAGTGCAAGGTCGTCTTTTATAGCGGACGCCTCACGCAATGCCGAGCCAATGCTCTAACGTGTTCGCTTAGTTTGCTAGATATTTTCTCGATAATTATCGATATTCGGAAGTAGGCTCCCTATTTAAACAAAATGTCCGTTACAGTTTTTGAATCTTAATTGCTGGTTGCTAGTTTAATTCTACGAATGTTTTATGGTTCGTCACAAGTTCATTCTTGGAAACCAAAAACTCTCTCTTCGTTCTTATAACATACATTCTTCATGTCCAATTTCGAGTTCAATTGATCCGTTTAAGCGATTTTTTTTGATGGGCAAAACAAATATACATATTTTGAAGTGATTTAAAAGTTTTACAGGTCTGTTACATGTTCCGTTTTCTAATTAAAAAAATCTGTTCAAAGAAGAACAAATCTCCAAGTGCATTTAAGTCTCGTTAC
This sequence comes from Lordiphosa stackelbergi, assembly GCA_018904235.1. Taxonomy (NCBI): domain Eukaryota; kingdom Metazoa; phylum Arthropoda; class Insecta; order Diptera; family Drosophilidae; genus Lordiphosa; species Lordiphosa stackelbergi. The sequence continues at coordinate 32,155 of JAEIFU010000357.1, forward strand.
AAACAAAGTTGTCTTGGCCTTGTAGTTTTAGTTTAAATCCTCCTCCCCTTCCAGCACATGTCAAACAAATTGCTGTGTGTTCCCGCTGAATATGCAAATTTGTCTACTAATGCATTTTGCATTTACTCCGTAACGGTCAGTATGTCCCAGCCAGCTATTTGGATTTATAAAGTCAATCGGTTCAAGAACAAGTGTAAGCCATATAGAAAACCACTTGGCACTTGGCATGTTAACCTTGATGAACACTTTTTGTTCTCATTTTGCATTTTTTTTAGTTTTGCTGGCTCGAAAAGACATAAAAAGCCAAAGTGTTCAAGTGCATAAAAGTTGGTCAAACACAGCCAGAACAGGCCAGAATGACAATAAATATTTAGCAGTTTATGCAGCTTGATTACGACTTTGGTCTGAGACTCTGGCATCGATTAAATGGCCCGAAATGCCAACGATTTGTAGTGTGAGCCAAAAGTGCATAAGGCACAAAGCCACTCAGTACTCGGTGAGATGGGGGAGCAGGGGGCTCCAAATACGAGCTCTACGTGCATTGAATTCGGGTCATTGTTTGACTGGAGGGCAGCCGGGGTAGCGGCGGGTAAAGCCTGGCGCCAAATCGTCAGACGGTTTCAACATTTTGTAATTTGATTTTTGGCAATTTGGAATTTTTGTGCATGCGCCCTTGGGGCATTGAACTGCAGTTGCAAAGTTGACAATTAACAAATTATTTTTGCTTTTTTTTTGCAGACAAACGAATCGACACTAACGCGCCAGGAACAGGGAACAAAGTTCAAGCAGGTAAGCAATACAAAATGTTCACACAGAAGGCAAAAATGCGTAACCAAAACGAGGTAACTTGGTATGCCCATCGAGTTGTGGCTCCCATGTTTGAAAACACTTGTAATTCGAGGCGTCTACTAACAATGTGTTGTCAGGTGTGTGGCGCTGGGGGAGAGGCAGAGATGCCGAACCAGGAAGAAATTCAACATTGCAACTTGCCAATTGACTGGAAATGGCATGCAAAATATGCAAATGCTAATGCAGCTTGCCCAGGCAATGGAAATGCTGCTGTTGCAGGGCGGGCGGCATTGTTAATGTTTAATTTTTAATTGGCCGCCTATTAAACAATGTATGGAGCGTGTTAAATGACGCAGAAATCATGCGAATACCATGTTAATGAACTCGTGGGCACTTTAGGGGGGGCAGGGAGAGGTCAGAAATAGAAAGAAACTTAGCAAAAGTTGCAAACTTTCCATTGTGCTAACAAGTTAGGAGAGGGTAGGCATAGAAGTTATATACAAATTCTGCACCGAGAAAAAAAAAAAGGATTTGAAATGGCAGTCATTTCTATATCAACTTTACTCCGATAAGAGTAAGATCAAGAAAAACAGTTCTGAGGCGGCACTGAACCCACGTCTCCCGCACGTCTGGAATGAAAAATATTATAGTTTTAAAAGATCATTTTTACCAGCGAAGACCAATATAAACCTTTTTTTTTCTCTGTGTGTCAATTAAATTGTCTCATTTTGTGTTTGTTTGTAAGTTTGGCAGTTTTTTTAAACTGACAAACTCAACTTGATCTGCTACGTTCTCGACAGGCGGCACTCTTCTGACAATAATCAAATAAACATTCAAAAATAAAAACGTTAACAAAATAAACATATCTTAAAAATAAAACTTACTGTTATAAACATAAAATAATCTTACAGAGAGTCAAATTTATAGGATGAAGTTTCCCGAACTGGAAAAATATTTTATGAATTTTATGCAGATTGTCTAAATATTGTCGTTTGACCTTCAACAATCAACTGTCCCGCGTGTTAACCTTAAGAGCACCCTTATGGAGTCTATATAAATGGCTAAGGGCCACATTTTACTTTACTTATTTGATGCAACATTGACGCCACTCAATGTCACGTCGGACTTCTTTTTTCCAAACCATTAGCGATCAACTAAAATTGATTAAAAAACCAGAAGCTTAAACTAGCAGCGTTGGGTCCGATATTAAATTACAGTTGCACTTGCTCGTTTTGAGTTGCTGAATAAAAATAGCAAACAACACAAAAAAATTAAAAGTTTTTACTTCAGTTCCCATTGGTGAGAACGCCGAAAAATTTGGCATAAAGTTCGATATTGTAACACAAAATCAAATTGATTTTATAGTTGTACATTCACAAGAGGAGAAAAATCGCTATTTAAAAAATTTTTAAAGTCGTCGTTTATCTCCTGTGCACTCCTGACTTATCGTGGTACATATTGATAGACTTTCAACCTGTGCTATGGGTTATCCATTGAAGAAACGTTAACGTATTAAGTTTAGAAAAACCTTGATAAATGCCATTAAACTTATTTTGTGAAGATACTGAGCTATTTGTATTGTCCCCTTTCTTATCATATTAATACGTATAGTAGACTTAAAAGACGATTTTTGAGTTAATTATGCCGAAAACTCGCTGTGTTCTATTCTATGGTGTACAATTTTCATATAGATAAATAAAGGGTGATTTTTAAGATCTGTAGGAAAGTTTAAAAAAGAAACACATAAAATTTAGAAAAATGCATGAAATCTTCATTTGAATCGTTAGTACGGTCCATATAATTTAATGTTTGAAGATTATTTCATGCAAATGTTGACCGTGACTGCGCCTCAAGTGGTCCATCCGCTTAGTCCAATTTTGGCATACTCTTTACAACATTTCGGCCGGTATCTCACGATTAAATGCTTCAATGTTGTCTTCCAATGCGTCAATTGTAGCGGGCTTGTCTGTATCACCAAAAAGTAGTCTAAAGGCGTTAAATCGCACGATTTAGGCGGCCAATTGACCGGTCCCGAACGTGAAATAAAATGATTACCGAACTCGCCTCTCAATAAGTCCCTCGTGCTGTGTGGCATATGGCACCGTCTTGTTGAAAGCACATGTCATGCAAGTCAAGCTCTTGCATATTGGGCAAAAAAAAGTTGGATATCATCTCACAGTAGCGCGCACCATTCACAGTTACGTTACGATTCGCATCATCTTTGAATAAGTACGGTCCAATGATGCCAGCAGCCCATAAACCGCACCAAACTGTGACTTTTTCTGGATGCATTGGTAGCTCTTGGAATGCTTCTGGCTGATATTCACACCAAAATCGACAATTCTTCCTATTTCCGTACCCATTGAGCCAAAAATGAGCTTCGTCGCTAAACACAATTTTTCGGTAAAAAAGTGGATCTTCGGCCAACTTTCCAAGAGACCATTCACCAAAAATTCTACGTCGCGGTAGGTCGTTCGGTTTCAATTCTTGCACCAGCTGTATTTTGAAAGGCTTCACACCTAAATCCTTCCGCAAAATTTGCCACGTTGTTGAGTAACAGAGAACCAATTGCTGCGAACGGCGACGAATCGATAATTGATGGTCATCATTAACACTGGCCGATACAGCTGCGATATTTTCTTCAGTTCGCACTCTACGTAAGCGTGTTGGTGGTTCAAAATTATTACAGAACCTAAAATAGTTAAAGACGGGGGTGCCACAGAAACCTCTTCCAACCAAATTCCAACCGAATTCCAATTCTTAGGTGCCACAGAAATTTCTTTTGGTTGGTTTCAAACCTCTAATGTTTTGTTAGCAGATTTTGCAAAGCTCTTTTCTCACTAGCTCCCTTTGTCGAAGTGGCGCCCTCTACATGTCAGCTAGCGGATTAAGGGATGGAAACAAATTGGCGCCAACAAATTTTTAAATTTTGCATTATATTTGTGGAGAATGCGACTTAAAATTGAATTATTATTTAAAACTGCATCATAAAACATATAACACAATCAAAAAATTTCAGTTAATCATTAAACTAACCCACATCTAAAATAAGGGAAATTTTTTGGCGAGAGATTCAGCCCTGTTTTTAGAGATGGAACATCAATTGGAACATCTGGTGTTCCAACTAGATTTTCTAATTAGAAAATGAAATCTCTAGAAGTTCTGTGGCACCAACACATCTTTCGAGAGATTTATAAACCAACCGTCGGCAAAATCTCTAGAGATTCTGTGGCACCCCCGAGAATGATTGTTTCTAGACATGTTTTTTACGCTGTACCCGAATATGGCTTTAGAAATTTCATTCGTTCTGCGCTGAGAATAAGCTAATTTTGAATTCTTGTCAAAATACTTATGTCCACTTCCATTTGCACATTTTGATTTATATTTTCAACCTATGCAACCGATTGTGTACTACTTATGTTTTATGGAAAGCATATTTTTATTTCAGTATTCGACAAAATTTAAAAATTTGAGGATTTTTTGTTTTAAAGATATAATACATAATTTATGAAATTTTGTCTGTCAAAGTACTTTTGACCACTATTGTATAAAAAATTCTTCTTCAAGTAATTTTCTGTTTCGAAGTTACCCTGGTATTATGATGTGGGCCCGAGAAAATGCCCTAAAACAAAGTGCTCGCTTTGCAGTCTATTTGTTGCATTCAGAACCGAAACTGTGCCGGTTCAAAGAAAGAAAGAAAAATCCGATATATCCACGCTAAAATCAATCCTACCCGATGTCGGTCAAGTCCCAACTTTCTCAAACTAAGTTCGAAAAGGATTTATTATTGTCTTGATCCAAATTTTAGATCGGAAGAGCTTGACAACACACGGGATTGATTTTGTCTTGTTACTCGAGCTCGATCCAATCAAAAAGGTCCGATATTGATTTAATCTCGATATTCGTACTTGATTTGAACTCGAGTTCGGCTTGGTGCTAGAATACCCGAGATTAAATTGAGCTCAATGCTCGAACCTTAATACAATCCGAAAGAGGCTTGCATCAGAAATGGCTGAGATTGATTTTAGTTCAATGTCTAAAACAAAAAAAAACAAAAAAGCATCTCACAAGAACTCCATGCTATTTTTTCATCGACCGTTTTGATTATCAAACCAGCAAGTCCTCAGCCGGTTGGAGGTCATTAGTTTGCATACAACAGCAACATTACACTGGTGTCTGGTCACTATTGAAGTCTTTTCAATAGACTTGTCCCATCGACTGCAATTCAGCAGCTACCGTCTCACGCTGGAATTGCTCTAACGGGTTTGGAATTCCAAGGTAACGGTCAGTGCAAAAATCCCCCTTCTTTCTCAGTTTCAAACTTGCTCTAACGCTTTGATAATGGAGCCAGGTCAGTATCCGTACTTTAAATGAGCATTTTCGAATTTATAACAAGACTTTTAGAATCGTTCCAGTCCTCTAGTACTTGATTCGAGTACGACTAGTACTTGAAATTTTAATCCGAAGGTCGAGATCAAATACATTTTTTAGAGCTTTGTGTCTAAATGTGTTTTACAACTTCTCGAGCGGCCCCACTAATACACAAACACACGCCTCATTGTTGCCACTGGCCACAATTGAATAGATTTTCAGCGCTTTTCAGTTAGAAATAAAAAATGACAGCTGAATTCAAAACGTTTAGTCTGAGAGATTTGCTTTCAAGACGATGCGAACAATAAAAGTATAAAAACAAACTTTCCATTTCTAACACAAATTACATTCAACACAAAACAAAAGCAAGACAAATTTATCTAGTTATCTGATTTTGTTCGTGCGGCTGCCCCAACTTTATGGTGAAAATGGAGGAGAATGTGCTTGAAATTGTTGCCAGCGCCTACACGGAGATTAACAAAAAATACTATAAAAACAAAATAGAATCTGTGTGGCAACAAGAAATTAAGCGGCCATAAAAGTTGCATGTCATGACATTCCCCAGGTGACATGTTGCACACGTGTGTGTTTGTGTGTGCGGGGGGAAGGGCGAGCTCGATTAACCCGCTGATTTGTGGCGCCTTTAATTAAAATGTGGGTTTCTAGTGGGCCAGCAAATTATTAGGTGCTAAAGTGTGTTGACCATGCAAATGACTTAATGTGGTCCAAACATGCAACATTCTGTGGCAGCATCCTGCTATGTAAACCAAAAGCTGTCTGCTGCAGACAATGTGTGGAAATTTAATGAAGAAAAATGTCACTTGCATTTAGCATTACAAGCTGACAGCCAGACCCCCGCCCCTTCCTTGCCAGCATAACTACTATTTCTGCATTAAAATTGCATTAAAGTTGCGACAGGCCATGCGGTGGTTGCTGTGGTTGGGTGTGTGTGTGTGTGTAACGGCTGCCGCTGCCACATTCATCTAATTGTGGTTGCTGTCAAAATGATAATGGGTTTTTAGCTGCCTCGATGGATACACCGATAAGCAGCCTGCCAGACGCCAAAAGGGGGAGGAGGAGCAACGCTCTGTGTCTGCTTCAATTGAAACTGTCAATTGCAGTTTTCTCTCCTTCTCCTCACTCGATGTGTTTGGCCATTTTCGGTGTAGGCGACACGACAGTGAAAGTTAGCCAGCGAACAAAGTACAAACAGCGGTGAGGTGTGTGTGATCGGTTGGCGGGAAGAAGAGGTAATTAATGCCAATTAAATGTCAAACCCGAGAGCCTTGTCTTGGGCGTGTCAGCCGTAGCAACTCAATTGGCTGGCCAAACTTTCAAATGTTGCACTGATTAATTAGGCATGAGTTCAAATGATTGCATTTCTCACGAACTTCCACTAATCCCACCCTCCCTTGCCTGGTAGGCACTTTCTATGTGCACTTTTGTGTGCAAAAAAAAAAAAAAAAGAAAAGTGCAACAACATGTGGTAAGAGGCATCAAGTTATTTATGATTATTTAATGCAATGCTTATTGTAGTGTTCACTGCTGCAGGTTCATTGCCCAAAAGGAAAACTTGGCGAATGCAAATTGATTTTCTGTTGCCCTGCAGTTGAACTTTGTCTCTCCGCTAATTGCATGTCGCTGTCAACATGCTACTTTTGTTTGTTGTCGCGTCTTCCATTGAACTTTGAACTTGGCCAGCCCGGCAAATGGCTTAGTGACTTTCTTTTGTTGCCAACTGACGACAGCTGACTACAGTTACAGCAACGGCAACAGCAACGGCAAACACCAACAGCGGCAACATGTTGCCACTCATCAACCAAGTGTTGGCTTTTGGCCTGACTGCACTTTTCTTTTATTTTTTGTTGCCTAGTTGCACATTAGACCTGGCCTTGGGTTGCGTATACGTAATAATTATACTCTTTCAAATCGAGGTATATGCAGTTTGTCTAGAAGTTTGCATTTGCTTGTAAGACTGATGTCCCTCAAAATTATCACACGTCAGTCTAAATCACGGTTTGTCAAGAAGAGCGAGGCCAAAAAGTGAGAGTGTATTGGTGAGCGAATATAAAGCGATGCAAACCAGCTCCAACTTCATTGGCCGCCGGCCAGGGCAACAAAGCTGCTTGCTCTCTTGGCACAAGCCTCGTCATGCATTCGGCTCGACACCTGCGGGCCAGAAAGAGCGAATGAAGATTTGCCATCTTCAAACCGAACATCTAAGCCAGGTCAGACCAAATGGAGAGGACATTCTCTCTCTAACACTCAGTGGTGCATGGCTCCTTCAAGCAATCGGTGGAAATTGCCACCCAGAGAGTAAAAACCGAGAACATTGGACTCAAAACAAGCACAAACGTTACCAAAAACAGTGCATGAACGGGTTTTCTTACTTTAAAAACAATTTTTTGAGAACTCAAGAACTTAAATTGAATTGATGTTGTTCCATTTTTGAGAACTTGATCAAAGTTAATATTGATCCGTCTTCAAGAACATTTTAAACCAAGGCTGCAAACCTCTAAAATTTTACAGAAGGTTCGGTCCGGGGGTTCGAACCCGTTGTAAAGCCTGAGGTTCGGTTCGCGGACCGGTTCTCGGAACCCCTGAACGCAAGGTTTTGGTTCAAACCTCGGTTCGCTTTAACATAGAAGAATAATTTCATTTATTAACTTTTATTTTCACATATCAATAATGAAAATTTCAATTATCAAATTCATTAGCTGACACTAACAACTTTTGAGAACCGCTTAGTTTAAATTAATAAGCATTCTTCTTAGATTGTAAACTGTTGAAAAGGCCCGTTATACTGATTCCTGAGTTGCTGGAATAGCAAGAATAGTTATAGTTATAGTTACGCAATGTTTTTTAAATCTGCTTTTTTTCACCTTTCCAAAATTTTAAAACATTTGTCGATGTATTGGACAATAGTAGAAGGAATATATAACATTATTCACAGATTTGATATTAAATATTGGTTTATTGCTTTCTACTTTCTTTCAAAACTTCCCTTCTACGCAGTCAGAAGTTGATTCATTTAAAACTCTCATCAAGAATTTCTTTTTGAAGCTTCAGCATGTCTGTAATGTGTAATGTGAAGTTAACAAAGTAATTTAAAAAAAAAAAAACTCGAAACAGTTGCTGGAAATGAAAAACAAGCGGAATAAAAATCACTTGCTAGTAATTGTAAATCCTGTAGCTTTAAAGCATTTGTTTTGGCTGCAGCAATAAAAAAATATTTTGAACTATCAAATGTTATTAGGTGGAGCTCTTTTTAAAGAACTCTGAATTAAAAAAAAATCTTTAATAGTTAGTAAACGTTCAATTTCAATTTGAATTTTTTATAAGCAAAGATTTCATATAATGTGAGTACGAATGTCAAACTAAACGTCCCTAAAAAAATCGTTATCTACTAAATTTTGAGCGTGTGCAGCACAACAAACTGTAATTACATAGTCCTCCAGGGAATTTATTGAGTTAACTTGGTCATCGTCCAAATCAAAAAATGCTTTTGAAGCACATATTCTTCATAGTTGCATTCCTTTTATGCTCTGCAGTTGTCATTTAAATGTTATAATGCTCGATCCATATTCGTTTCTTGACTTCTCTTCTTGAACTTCTTGAATGATAGTCAGATTACAATGAATTTCTATATTTCTATATTGTATGTGTCGTTAAAAAAACTACTTAATTTGTTGAACCGAACCGAATTTTGCTAAGAAGTGGTCCGGTTCGGGTTCAGGTTTGAGGAGTCAAAAATATGTGAGGTTCGGTTCATAGTCCGGTTCGTCGGACCCAAAAAACCCGAACCGAACCGGTTCTAAGGGGTTCGGTTCAGGACCGGTTTGCAGCCTTGTTTTAATCTCAACTGGGAAACAAATTTGATTGATTTTGGACCAGGTGTGGGCGGGTTCCTCACATTTGAGTGGAATAGGGAACAGGACATACCTCTGTTGATTGGAACTAAAGGAAGCCAAGGCTTTTGATTTCATAGGATTCAGAAACAACATCCACCTGACTCGTTTCATTTAAGTCTTTCAGAAAAACACTGCAAAATTTTTTCGGTCATGACTGGGAATTTAACCTAGTACTTTTTGCACTTAACGTATGGGATGACGCGCCAGCATATTCAGCCGTTGTACACTTGGTTAGGATGACGAGAGCGAAAGGTCAAAAACAGAGAGCCAACACGCTCTCACTCGCTCTATTTCTTGTATGTCTCTCTGTTTAAAACAGGTTTTGTTGTTGTTGAAAGGAATATATCATCCGATTGAGAACAACTTTACTAATTCCAGGAACAGTTTAAACATTTGTTCTCAAGAAATTTGACTACATCTTGTTCTTATTTTAATTGAATGGCCATTTTCAGAAAAGGTTTTTCCCTCTGTGGACCTAATGACAAATAGGCCCATTCTATGATTTTCAATTCATCATGCTTTACGTTAGCGGAGGGCACTCCCTTGCTTTCATTGATCCTTTTGAATGTCTGGTGGGTTTTACCTTTTTACTATTCCTTGCTCGGGACTTTAACTCAGATTCTCGAAGACTGAACTCACAGACGACGATTTTTCTCAAATCAAGGGTATATAAACTTTGGTACAATTGGCATTCTAATTTAATCTTCGCTTCTTTTGGCCAAGCATTGCGTGAAATATATGCCAAATTTTATATGAAGCCAAACAAAAGTCGATTGAACATCTATAAGATTCAATTGACTCCAACATTTTGGCTATTCATGACAACGCAGTTCATTGGCATTCTACCATCAGATTTTTCAACATTATTTGCGCTTTTTTGCAAATTCAATACAGTTGTTGACCTTTGGCATACAATTACTTACGTACACTTAAAACTCCCCTCCCTCGATACCCCCTTCGCTTGTCCCAGACATTCGCCAGACATTAACGATTTTGGCTTTACGTGTTTTTGTTTTTGCAAAACTTGTTCTTTGCTGTGAGTCAAAGTCTTTGGTTTCTAGTTTTTGGTATCTCGAACATATTCTAATTGTGCCATAAAAGTCAGCCAAACAAAGGCAAACATATATCATACAACAACCGACAGAGAGTACAAATTGCTGAAAATTGCCCAGTCCCAAAGAGGAACATAGGAAACTCTTTTTGTTAGGGCACAATACTTGGTTGGTTGGCTGCCTTGCTTTCGGGCACACAAAGCTATGCAATTGTGGTGGGAAATTTATGGCTTCAGCCCCCAAATGCAATAGCGACAGGCTCCCTCCCAGGCAAACTGTTCAACATTTGCAGCTGGGATAATGTTCATAAACCGCAAAATGTGGTGGCATGAGTCATGCGGTTGTGGCAACTGTCTTGACCAGGCCAACAAATGTCACTGTTAATATGTACAAAATGCAGCACATTTGAAAATTGTCCCACGCAACAGGTTTGCCACTTTTTATGTCACCCACAGAACTATTTGGTAGTGAGTAAAATTTCTTAAAAAGCGAAGGGGTCGATCGTTAAATAAAGTAACGACTGGGGCAGGCCTGTGGGAATTGCTGTTGCTGTTGATTTTTAATTAAGCAACATGTTGCGGCAACACATGTGCGTGTGCCAGGGAAGAGGAAGCTTTAGCTTGGCAACAGTTGCATGAATGAATGCGTTTTTATTTATTATTAATTTGCCGCCCATTGTTGTTGTTGTTGCTGTTGCTGCAGACTGCAACAGCGCCCCAATGTCGCCACGTTTACTTCGTCTGCGTCACGCAACAGCAAAACACAACATTAAATGAAAACGAAGACGAAGACGACATGGGAACTTAACCTTGAAATATTTCATTTCTGTTTCTGCAATATCCCAGAGAGAGGGTTATGCGAGGGTGGGTGCTGCCTTTCGGTTGATTAAACCAGGCCTCCTCTCCCACAACATCGTATATTTCTGTACAATTTTCTTGCGAAAATAAAGCTAAAACATTTCACTGTAATAAACTGCCAGCTAAAAATAAACTTGAGTTTCTTGAGCCTAAGGAGTTTATGCTTTATGCTGGTAATCAAGTTGAAGCAGCAGCAGCAGCAGCTTCAATTAACCTGACATCATGTAGTCAGGCCGCAATGACAAGCGATATATTGACAGCTGGCTGTGGGTTGAGTTGAGGAGTTGAGCAGCGGAAGCCCAAAGGTAAGCGATGCTGTGCTGATGTCGTTGCCAATTCACAGTAATTGACAGCTGAACACTAAAATCAGAGAGCTTCCAAAACCATTGGCAGAATATGTCAAATGAAGAAGAAATTAACTGATTGACATCCATGCCCCCTGGGTGGTCAGTTGACCATGACAGCTGGAGATTAGAGTTAATGTAATTGGAAAGTGTAGGGTGGCAAACAAAGTGTGTTCTTACTGAAAAAATTCGATATAAGATACTTATATATTGTACTAGCAGGTACCCGGCGTGCGTAACTACGCCCCGTTTTGTATTTGAAGCTGCAAACAAAGAAGTGAAGCTTTCTTGACAACTTCAAATCTTTATAATAATTGAAACCCTAGCAATCTAAACTCATATACGAATTTTTGCAAGTTTCCAATTTTTCAAACCAATTGATTGGCATTAACTATTGGTCCATTGGTCCAAAGGTTGAACACTTATTGGAAAGGTTGGTTCATGTCATTTATTTATGAAAAACAATTTCGGTCAAATGACCAACACGGCTGACTTAGCAATGTTTTCGGTCGAGCGCTTCACGAATTTTCAAATTTCGCACAGTTTGAGCCGAGGACTCAGCACTATGGAAATATGTTTTTAATATTTTCCAATTTTCTTTAAGCGAACAGCCACCCATTTCGTAAATGTCAAAGTTTTTACTAAATATTAGTCGCTTTCCGAATGACATTTGACGTTTTTAAAGAACTAAGGTCAATAGAGTAAGAAGGCCTTCAGTCGCTGGCTAGCTTTCGATGCTCTAAAATGTGTTCCTGTTTGAAGTTATGTGGACACATAACATGACCTCAAGCCGGCTAAAACTTAAAAAGTTCGTAAAAACAGTCACGACATGCATTTCATTTCAGTCTAAAATGTGTTGTGAAAACTTATTTATATATTGATATTAATGGATTTTAGGAACGATGATTAAATTGAATCAAAAAACAATATTGTGTGTATAAAACGTAGAACTAAAGTATTTTATTATGACTCATAACTTATGAGGTATCTTGGATCACACTAATATGCACATGAATGCTCTAAAGTAAAGCTTACTTTTTGTGAGAGAAACCAACATAAATATCGACTAAAAATATCTCCTAAATATATTCGATGGCCGATATATCGCCTGAAAAAATATTCGATTATTATAAATAGTCTTTTTATACAAAAATATCAATATTTCCATATATCGATATTTTTCAGGCATCCGTACGTTCGATCAAACCATGTATTCCGAGTAGTCCACGTTTAGTCGGATCAATCGGATAATCTAAAACAGCGGTAGGTTAGGGGTTGGGCGTTGTTATTTTTGTCATTTGCTTCCAGTCACCGCGATGCCACGCGTGTTTGTTCTAATATCTATTACGTCGTGAGTTTAGGTAGATAACGGGCCGGGTTGCGCGGGTAAGAAGGGCCATGTGTCTGCCCACCGCTGATCTAAGCTGATTATACAATTTTATAAATTTCCAGATTTTTCCACCGTCCTACACCTCCTATTTAAACTATTTCTATGAAAATCTATACTCAAATGAGAATTTTGGAAACTTCGCAATTTAATTGACCAATCAAATAAATGTAATACAGCCCATGTTCATATCCAGGTTATCAACTATCTGCTTGCCAACGTATTCAAAATATTAGTAAGCCTTAGCCCTGTTCCCTTTCTCAATACCGATTAAAACATGCGGAACCGAAATATGCCCGTTCCGAATAACCAGTTCTATTATTAGCCGATTAATTCAAGTTTCCATTTATCTTCATTTCACTGACTTGATGCTAAAATATTTTGACCGAATTCCTAAATTGTTTTCAAAAACGAAAAATCCTTGCCAATTCCGATCGATACTATGTATTAGGAAACGACATTAGGCCTGCTACTGCAATAAAGTTTAATCAAATTTTGAGTTGTCTATTGCTATGATTATACACACAAAAGTTATTGTGCTTATTGCCCTTTAAAGTATGGAATGGTTGAAAATTTGAGTGATTTAGAATTACATTTATTTACATGTGGCTTAACACAAGATTATATTGAGAACGTATTACTGCTCTGACATTCTGAATGAATTTACAGTGTACATAGAGAATATGTATGACGCTGCCATAACTGGCTCTCAGTGTTTGCGTTCTAATAGAAAATTTTTTAAGGAAATAAAGTTTGCATACTTCGTATAAACGTAGTATCCCCCGAATACCTTCTTTTTCGGTATTCATATGCAAGTGTATACTGGTAATTGGTGGTAGTTACCTGGGTGCAATATTTCTTACTCCAATTACTAATGATTTTCTTCAAGTTCTCACACAATAAGTATAAGGTCGTATACTGTCGGTGTGTCGAGGTCGCTTTTACCAATTTTACCAACACTCTTTGGAAACGTCTCTCTCTCTCTCTTCGTTAAGATTATAACACTGTGGAACACTCAAAATAGCCTGGGACTGGGACCAATAAATTGTGAAACTAGAGGCATCAGTTAGCAACACCTCATACCCAGTTTTTCTTCAGCACGTCAAGTTCGCGTTTAATGGGTACATTAATACTAGCAACACACAACTACAAAATTTGTTGCTGGTTAAAAAATATGAGAGCTAAAATTTTGGATAATTCACCACAGTTAGAGGGAGTTACCACCATTGTTATTCCAAATTACCGCCTCTAATGGACAAGCGGTTAGTACCCCGCCCATAGAGGTCTAACTTAGAAAATAGAATAAATTGAAAACCACTCGATGGAATTTTTTAAGATTCTTCTAAGTCGAATTAAGGCTTCGATGGTGAATCTAAAAACGCAGTTCGGTCTATTTTTATCTCTAGTTTATGGCCCATATGGTCTCGATAATGGGTGCTGTCAAATGTGGTACCCACCATCGCGTTTTTTCGATGCCTGTTACCATCTCTTGAGGACTCATTTTAGTGGTCAGCATCTTAAAATGTATAAAATCTTTAAAAATTCTATCGAGTGGTTTTCCATTAATTCCATTTTCTAAGTTAGACCTCTATGGGCGGGGTACTAACCGCTTGTCCATTGGAGGCGCGAATTTGGAATAACAATGGTGGTAACTCCCTCTAACTTTGGTGAATTTTCCAAATTTTAGCTCTCATATTTTTTTAACCAGCAACAAATGTTGTAGCTGTTTGTTGCTAGTATAAATGTGCCCATTAAACGCGAACTTGACGTGCTGAAAAAAACTGGGTATGAGGTGTTGCTACCTGATGCCTCTAGTTTCACAATTTATTGGTCCCAGTCCCAGGCTGAAAAAAAGTTGAATTTTGTTCCAATGTGTAATAACAATTTAACGGCGTTTACTTTTGCATTTTCGAAAGCAAATGAGAGCGAGTTCAAGAAAAGTTATTCATAACCTTTTATTAGTAGAGTATGCGCTGTGAGCGTACGATTGCCACTCGCAGACGATATCAACATGCGGCGTAGGGTAAATCAGAATTAACCGAGAACAGCACACAAATTGTGTATGTATTCGTGATCGAAGAATTATCAGTGTGGGGCATCAAGGGTTAAGCTACTGGCATTAAGGGTCAAGCTATGCCCTCTTCTGAGGCGTTACCATTGTCACATTCCATTGTCTTAAAATTATGTCAAAACAGTGTCAACCTGCGGATAAAATCATTCGTACTATCAACCAATACTATTGACACCGATTGTAATTGCTCTGAGTACAAAATAAACAACTTCTTAAGATAAAATCTTCTAGAGAAGTGTAAACAACCAGCTGCTTCTTTTACCTGCTCAAACGTTGCCTTTTCTAAGCATAAAGTTTGCAAATTAATTACTGTTGCTGTTGACTTAGAGATTGTTGTTATTGCTAGTGCTGCTGTTGCTGTTGTTATGGTTGTTTTATTGTAGTTGTTGTTTTTATTGTGGTCGCACAAGTTTGTTGTATTACCTGTTGACAAAATTGCTCGGTTGCCTGCACCAACATCCGGCGCGTTCTCGAGAGATAAACAACAACAACGAACAATAAAGCTGCAGCAGCAACAACAATTTGGCTAATGGCAACTTTGACTTGGGTTTAATTAAACTAAAACTTGGTCTTGGGACCATGGGGCGTGTGAATAAGGAAACGAAACGCTTAATAACAAATTTTTGGCTAATTAGTTAAGTTGATTTAATCTGCAAAAATGTATCTTGTTAAGTTAAGAATATGTTTTCTCTTTCGAGTTACGTGAATTTTCGTGCATCATTCTCAGATTATTCATTGTGTGGATACAAATTTTCACATTGATTTTTTGCTCACTCATCAAGCAAATGCCTATCAAATGGTTTATCATTTATCAAAACTGGTCTAACAAAGAACATTATTTTTGGGTACTCATATTGTATATCTATCACTCACATTGACCTTGAACTTTTGCTCTATGCGGCAAATAATATTTTAGGCTTAGCTAGTCAACATTTCTATTTCAAGTAGTTGAAGTCAACTCAATTTACATGGCATTAAACGACTTCTTTGGGTGCCTAATTGGCAGGTTGCCTTTAATGGAAACGGCGAGCCGTTGACATTTGAAGCAGCGCGCCCACAACTTCCGTTCAGACAAACTGGAGAGCCCAACCCAAAAGAATTCTTTTCATTTTTTTCTTGCCAAAACTTTTGCACAAATATTGGTCTTCACATGCCCCCATCAAACGAAGTTTCCAATAGCCTTCGGTAAGGCATTTTCTATGCATAACTTAACAAAATAAATATGTATGTGCTCTCTGTTCGGCTAAGCAAACTTTTGTTTTGCATAATCTTACAGGCATGCATAACGCAGGTGTGTACCTACAAATCTGTATATATGTATATGCCATTTACATAACGATACACATATAAATAAACATCTGAGGAGGGGTCAGAACAAGAAGCAGCCGCAACAGCAGCCGAGTACGCCGCCACGCATAAATCTCACGTGTAAATGTGGAGCAAACTTCTCGCACTTCCCATCACACTTTAATTTAAATAAGTATCCCCCTCTCTGTCTTTCTTTGGCTTCCGCGGCTTTAATGGGAAATCAACGCGTGAATGATTAAATTTCAAATATGTGATGGAAGATTTTTGAATTGTGAATCGGTTGAGGTTTGAGCTAACCCACTTTCAAAGTGCTAATGGAGCAACAGCTAAATTTGTTTACCAAATTCCAGGCATTCTGTATGTCTACTCTCCTCAACTTAAAATGCGTTAAAATCGCCCAGTGGCCAAAAAAAAAGCGCCTGCAGGCTGCAGCCAGAGAACTTTCTGCCGCAAACCTGTTGGCCTCGATTGGGAGACGGTCAAGTTAACTGTTTCGTTGCCTGCAAGGCGGCACAAATTTGTATGCCAGTCCGCAGATTAAAGCAAATACAGAATGCAAAATATGGGAACGGGTTTTTGGGGTGCCTGAAATCACATCAATTAATTTGTATCGCCCACCAATCTCTGCTCTGTGGAAAAGGTGACCAACTTGGCGGCAACTCTTTCACATTGATCGGCCACTGATGTTGCTGCTGGCTAACGAGCATCACGCTCTTTTCACCTACACTCAGAAATTAGATGGATTTAAATTCATTTTGGTACTAAAAATTTGTAATAGTAAAAATAGTTTCTGAAAGAAAAATCGTAAGAATTCATAAGAATAATTAATAACACAAGTTTACAAATTATTAAATTTTTTTTCATCCTCTACAATTTGATGTCACTCCTTATGTAAAATCACGCGCTGAATCCGAATATGGAGCTTATAAATTTCTCAGTAGAACAGATTTTGAGCTCATTCCCTTTTTTTCTTTTTTTTCTTTTTGGGAAAGAGGTCTCTCTTTATTTCATTATTTCAATTTTGAATATTTTGGATTTTGTACCCAAATTAAAGCTAATAAAATTATCTTTCAATCGTTCATACATCATTTCAATGTCAAATTTGTGGTGTAGCGCTAATTAGAAAGATATCGAGAATTTTGTTTCATTTTTATCGAAAATTTAAAAAACCGCAAATAACACCGTTATTTTCACCAAAAAAATTTTCTAAAATTTCTTTTCTTTTGGTTGATGTAACCTAATGTATAACAAATTCAAAAAGGGTTCATACATCGAAATCTATTGGAAATTGTAGAAGTTATTAGCATTTATCTAAAAATGAGCAATTAGTTTTACCGTTCAAGTGGTATTAAAAATGTCTATGGTCCATTTTACTCCCCGCTTGTGTGCACAGTTTTCTCTCGCGCAAGAAACCAACAAAAGTCTCCCACCATGGCCTCAAATCCTTGTCAGCGGCGTCCCATACTCTTCATATCCTGATGAAATCGTTCACCATGCTCATCACTCTCATCGCCGAGGTTTTCAGGGAAGAAATCCAAACGGGAATCCAAAAAATGAAGTTTCAACGATATTTTTACTCCTGTTTGCAATACAATGTGCAGCGTTTGAGTGTAATGAAAACTTTAATATACCCTTATTGCGTTGTATTGGATCTGACGACTCCCCTATATAGTTGAATTTCAGTGACAACCGGGTATCCACCCTAACCACCTTAGTCCTTATTTGTTATTTGGCCCAACAAACACCCCCGCTTTTCTAGGTGGGAACCCTGTCCGCAAAACGTACCGTCTTTGGTGCGCCTCTTCAAATTTTTAAAAACCCAGTTTTATGTAGGGGGGTGTCGGTACGTCTCTGCATTACCAGTCGTTAGTGTTCTTCTCCTGTATTCGCTGACCGGCCAGTCGTCAGTGTAGTGATGGGAGCGTACTCGCTGACGCCAGTTGCGACAAAAAACATGTGTTTGGTATATCCTTGTTGCAATCCTGAAACTATTGCAACAACTTTGAGATCTGCGCAAATTTTCCAGTTTTGTTTCTTGTAGTTAATCAAATCAAGCAACATGGCCATTGATTCTATGATTCTTTTATATTAACGGCATGCGCTATCGGTGTCGAAGGCTTGATGTTTCCCTGGTGCGACAATTCCGCTTTTAGACTAAACTTGCGATAAGCAAACGCCACTTGACTAAACTCCTCAAATAAACCACACACATCATTGCAAGAACAAATATTATTTTATTTTCAAGTAATACTCAGCATAGCGCTTTTGCCGATAAAGTATGTTATTTTGACATCATCCTTTAACAAATTCCGTTCTTGCAAGCGTGATGCTAAAGTTTCAGATTTTTTTTTTTAAAGATCTAGATCTCTTATTAGATCGATAGTCCACTTTGGCAGAAGGGATTTCTCTCTTTTGCGTGTTCTTGATAGTTTTCTAAGTCATCGGCTGATTCAGATGAGTCAGCCTTTACAGTTACCTAGGGGTCGGACCAAAATCATTGTGCAACGGATCAACTAGTGTTTGTGCTGATCTCTAAAAGCTTTTCAACAAATTCAAAAACTGTGCACACAAATGGGGGAGCAAAATGGACCATAGACATTTTTAATACCACTTGAACAGTAAAACTGAAATTGCTCATTTTTTAGATAAATGCTAATAACTTCTACAATTTCTAACAGATTTCAATATATGAACCCTTTTTGAATTTGTTATACATTAGGTAACATCATCCAAAGAGAAAGAAATTTTTGAAAATTTTTTCTTAGTGAAAATAACGGTGTTATTTGCGGTTTTTTTCAAATTTTCGATAAAAATGAAACAAAATTCTCGATATCTTTCTAATTAGCAGCTACACCACAAATTTGACATTGAAATGATGTATACACGATTGAAAGATAATTTTATTAGCTTTAATTTGGTGTACAAAACTTGTTCATAAGTTATTTCATAATTGAGATAATTGAAATTAAGTGAGAGGTCCTTTTTCAAAAATGCGAAAAACGGTAAATTGGGATTATCTCGAAATCTGTTCTACTGAGAAATTTATAAGCTCCATATTCGGATTCAGCGCGTGATTTTACATAAGGAGTGACATCCAATTGTAGAGGATGAAAAATCGTGTAAACTTGTGTAATCAAAAAGATTCAAATCAATTGAATGAACTAAAAGATTCTTAAAAATTCCGACATATACACTCAGGTAAAGTAAAAAATTTAAGAAAAATACGGAATATCAACCACAAACAATCTCAGAGTCCGACAAATGTTGATAATATTGCGATTTTTTCAATTTTTAAATTGATTTTACTTTGGACCCAACCCCGTTCCTACTTTTTCCGAACCTGAGAGAAGACTTTGCAAACTGAACTATTATAAGGTTCAAGAACAGAATTTCATTTATACCGCCCTTCATTTTCTCCATTTATTTACGGAATTTTACTCAGATCGGATTTGAAATAACAGCTGAACCGGAACCTGTTCCGAGCCTACATTTTCGTTTTGGTTCAACATAAGTGATACACATTAAAAAGTCTAACCGACTGCCCATCGACTTTTTTTTTAACTGAACAGTATTGTTCCATAGAATCTCAAAATCACAAGTCTATTATACATTCATTTTATAAATAATTTTAGAATGGCGATCAGAATTTCTTATTCAATCGTAACCCATAAAAGTTTCTGTAGATTTCGATTCCAAAGTTTATTAAAGCTCTATTTACACGACCTTATCACTCAGCTGAGTTTTCGCCTGATTTGCTGTCAGACCGTGTAAAAAGACGTGCGATCAGACGAAGTAGAACCGGTTCTCCCACTCAGCTGAGTGGCACGTATCGAATTGCACAGTGACCTAATTGCAGTGTGCTGGCGTTGCCATTTTTGTCCGACGATTAACAATTGTTATCGAATTTGAAATAAAAATGTCGATTCCATATATTTTTCATGTTGGATTTCACTTAATAGAACAGCAATATAATTTTTAATGCTTCTTAATTCATTTCACTATTTATTTTGCTTGTCTTCTTTTATGTAAACAAATCGTCACAATGTTCATATGAACCAGATGATTACAATGAACCAATGGTTCTGCAACTGGCTCATCTGAGCTTCTCAAAAATGTGTAAATGCGAAACTGAGTTGATCAGATGGGTTAAGGTCTGACAAAAACTTGTGTGAGTGATCAGGTCGTGTAAATGAAACTTAAGCGATTCACAATATTTTTGTAATGGACAATTTTAGTCAAAACTTTTCGTCTATGAAAAAGTCCTTGGTATACCCGAGTCATAGTATTCTTGAATTCACCGCACAATGTTTTTTATGAGTGGTTTTCTCAGTATTCGGCTTTTATTCACAAACTATTTACACGGGTTACTATATACACATACGGATTACTATAAACATTATCAATACCGGTTTGTTTTGTCCATTCTATTTATCTCTGTTCGTCTCTTGGTCTCGTCTGTCTATTACTTCATCTCTGTTCGCGTCATCAATCCAGTGTGACCAACGTCTCTGCCTTAAAAAAACTTGACTCTAAAATAATTAGCAATGCATTTGTATACAATTGGAGGCTATTTTCAAGAAAAACTTCAAAGTCTACAAACGTAAAACTGCTGCACTAATTGTCCTTAAAAAAGTAAAGTATCATTCCAGCTGTTGGGACTCTGCTCTTGTGCAGAGTGTTGAGTTGCAATATTTGGACTCTGCCCTGTGCAGAGTTAATTGGAAAAATAAGAAGTCGTCTGCTTGAATTCGATCTCAAATCTGAACTGACTTTATTGATTTCAATAAAGTAAACTGAGAGTGCATGTATAACAAAAGCTCTCCGTGAACGGTTAACTGCTTACAGTAATAGTGTGTGTACAATGTAGGACAGATGTTTAGAATTGAATAAACAATATTCAATATTCAACTATGGGAATGAGCAAGTAATAAAATGCATAATAATGAGGCTGGTGATCTCCTTCAACACCAGCCTTAACAAGACAATTGGAAATATTTTTTATAGGCTTCAAACTGAAATTTTACTTAAGGTTAAATTACATTCTAAATTAAATTCTGATTCGTGAGCAAATTAGTTTTAATTATCATTAATATTGTGAAAAGCATGGGCTGAACCAAAGACCAATATAATTTTTAACGGCCATACATTGGTTTTGCACTATGCAGATATTTTTTTGGTGGCGACGAAAATCGCGCTCTCTCCGCTCACACAAAGTTGAGAGCGTAAAAATCTAAAAATAGAATGCACTTGCTTGTGTTAGTAATGCTTGAGAATACGTGAGCACACTTACAGTCGTCGGCTGTCGCTGTATGCGTACAAAAATGCGGCTGGCTCAAGAGCGCTCTCTCTCTCTCAGGCTTTTAAAAATTTCAAGAGAGCCAAAAGCCAGTTGAAAAGCCAGCACCGAAAAATCGTGTGCAAAAAAATCGTAAGGCGTTACTCATCTTCATATTCTAATCTTTTTGGCTGAACCAAGGTTCGAACCAAACTTCCGAACCTTAACTATTGATAAATTTTGGTTCGAACCAGTAAAACAGCGCTCCAGAAAAAGTTTTTCCAGCCCTGCTTAAAAAGCGAATTTTAAGTCCATACTACTAATTGTGTATATTCATGTGAAACATTAGGCCGAACCAAATATTTATCTTATCGGAGTATATGCCTTAAATTGTAAATTGTTTTTATTCTAAAAGTAACCTAATTATTCCAACAAGGTTAAAAATTTTGTCGAATTTAAAAAAAGTTCTTCTTGAAATTTATGTTAATTATGTTAATATATCCGAGTTCATAAAATTCGTACTTAAATTTTGCAATTATTTTTGAAATTACCGATTTGCTTTCATTTTTTCTGAGTGCATATCCTGGCCTGCATAAATTAACCGTCTTTACGGTCAGGAGTTTAGCGCATGAAATTTATGTAGATTTATTTGTGTGTAACACTTTTGCGTGCTGTGTGATATCTCTTTTCTTGGGGCTGGCCAATCTCAGTGGTAGAAACAGCATTCCTTATAACGAGTCGAACTGCCAAACTTGAAAAATAGCTTAAAGATGTTGTTAGCTGTTGCTGCTGCTGCCACATTCCTTACCAGTTTACTATGTGCCGATCTTCTTTCTTTTACTTAGCTTGGCCGGCTCCATTTGGGGCTCCTTCTTTTATGGTCAAATGGTCAGACAATTTGTTGTAAGTTTTTCCTTTGACAGTAGCCAAGTGTTTTTTTCACTTTTTCCATCAATTTGAACAGCCATTGTTCCATATTGGAGAGAGAATCGACACAGAAAATCGGCAATCGATGCCGCAACCAAATGTAAATGAGTGAAAGAAAAAAAAAACAATTAACCTACAGAAAAAAAAACTAAATTTATGTGTAACACAGCGGCCCAACAAAAGAGATATGCAAAAGCAACCAAACACGGCAGCAATATTTACTACCAACAGTTATGCAATTGTCTTCGTTAGCTCTCCCTTCCTCCTCCTCCTTGGATGCTTCACATGCCAATTGTTTTTTGCTAGCGTATTGCACAAAGCCAAGATTTATGCATATTAACGTTTAGTCAAAATGCTGACCCAAAACTGTAAACCCCAACCAGCAGCAGCAGCAGCCGCAGCAGCAAATGCAAAAATCAAGCGCAACAGCAACATCACAAGCCAAAATGTCGGCCACATTTAACAATGGGTCAACTTTCGTTGGTATTTGGCGTTGATAAATGTATACCAAAAGAAGACCAACATTTGCGGCAGACGTTGCTGTTGTCATCTCCATTGTTGCTGCTGTTTGTGGGTGTTGCCGCTGTCAGTAACAGCAGCAACACTTTCCCAATTAGATGCCTTAAATGTGTGTTTGGGTTGGTAGATGACATACATACCTACGCATGTACAGTAGTTACTTGGAGCCAAGAAGATAAGGTTTTAAAGACATAAACGTTACATTGTAGCAGCTAAATAATTGTGAATTGTTACAGAGGAGCCGCCTCACACCTTAGTCTTTAAAAGGGTCTGCAATTAGTTATTTAATGGCACGAAATTACACTGAAATTTAGAAATTAACTCTGAAACTAGAGTCAAAGGCACTTTGCCTCTCTTTATTCCAAGAAGCTTAAGTATGGGTACAAGTATGCCTCCTTTTGCTTTAATGTTTCGGCTATTTATTAAAAATTACTAGATAGCTGAAAGAATTTTCTGGATTTCTCTTTCGCATATGAAGGCTTAATTATTAAAATAAGATTACTGAGATATTTTCAACCAATTGATTAACCAACTAATAATTTTTATTAATTAATTCCTTTGCAGTTAAAATTAAGTGCAATCAAAATATGAAAAAGTCGCAAAATTTACCAAAATTATCACATTATTATTAATTTAGATTATCATATAAACTTGTAAAAAGACGGGTAAATAGAAGGTGTAGATCAAAATTATTTATATACTATCTGGTACCCGACCCATTAGAACTTTAAACACAAAACGAAGAAGTGAAGCTTACTTATCAATGGCCATCTATCAAATCTCCATCTAGCAGAATTAGCGTTTTTTTTTGTCCTTTCGATCTTCACCATCCGCCTATTTACTCGTTATCATGATAATCTAAACTCATTACAAAATAACGCAAATTTCGCGATTTTGCGGACCGTTCTGCAACACCTCCCACTTATCCATCTTCTTGACAATCTAAACTCTTATTACAATATTTGCAAGTTGATTACCTTCTCTTTGCCCGTCTTCTATCGCCAATTGTTAAATCTTCATGATAATCTAAACCAGCGGTGGGCAGGCTCATAGCCCTTTTTACCCGCGCAACCCGGCCCGTTATTTTTCTTATTCCACGACGCAATTGATATTACAAGAAACACACGCTGCATCGCGTTGATCGAAAGCAAATGACTAAAATAAGAATGTTGTTGTACCCTTTCCGTTATTTCTGCTGCCCACCGATGATCTAAACTAATAATAAAATTTAGCAATTTTCACTCGTCAATTAAACCGATTTTTTTGACTGTTTGATCTAGCCATTAACGCGTCTACAACTGCTACCTATCAAATCTTCATGCTAGTCTACAACCAGGTACACTATTGCTATATATCAAATCTTTATGGTAATCTGAACTCATTATATAATTTTGTAAATTTATAGATTTTACCCGTTTGATCCACACCTCCGGTTTACCGATCAGTTTATCCTTTTTATTTATTAAACTAATCTCAAATGAGAAATTTGAGAATATTGTGATTTTTTGGCCCATAATTGGCAAATTTCCCAATATATTTTGGACTGTTCAATCTACACCTCTTATTTACCAACGTCTGCGCTTTCGTGAATTTTCAAATGTAAATTTGACAAATTTCGCGGTTTTTGGTCTTTTTTTGTATCCAACCTTCATAATAACCTTAGGTATTAGGAACTTTTTGAAAATTTCAAGATTGTTTTGTCCATAAGATCTTTTACAAATTACGCGGTTCTTTGGACCATTTAAATAAAAGTTAAATAGCCTATGTTCAACTTAAAGCAATCATCTGTGTACCAATTTCATGGCCCAAAGATTTCATCCCAATCAGAAATTTTGCAAATTTTGCGTTTTTTACCATTTCCGTCCATTCCTTCAACTTGGACACCCTCCGGGGCAAGTGTCCAACCAATCCCCAAAGTTTTATATCAATCGGATGAACGGTATAATTTTGCGAATTTGGTCATTTCATTGAGTATTCAATTAGTAAAATTTTCGATAAACGTGAATCAGTTCCGGGATAATGTAGAGGACAGAAAAGTGTGCTTGTGCTAGGCCCGCCGCACACAGACAGCGTATCGGAGAGTAGCATACCAGCTTTGGTAAATCAAACGCACAGAGCACATAGCGAGCCCGCACACCAACAGCTTAGCTAAGCGGAGCATTTTGTATGTAAAATTCGTAAGCTTCTCTAGCTCTGCTCAGCTCTGCGTTCTGTGTGCTAGGGGCCTTAGTCAGTAAGAGAGCTCTCTCCAGACTACAGCCTACAACTTTCATGCTATTCAGTATTCACCGATTTACACAACCATATGTTCGGCTCGCGTTTGCATAAAAACATGAGTGACTTGGGCGCCTGGCAGCTATGGCTGGCCTGCTCTAGTCTAGACCTGGGCAAGCCAAATGAAGAGGGCAGAAAAATATGCCCTTCTATCTCTGACACTCAGTTTTGCACGGCTCTGAAGTAAATTTGATGTACAGGGTTGTCCATATTCGACGGACCCATCTGGCAACGCCATAACTTTTGACAGAGATGTCAGATCGCTTAATGACATACCGCGTTTGAAGCGTCAGTCCAAGCAGATTTTTACCATGGAACAATACACGCCACGCGAGCGCTCTGAAATAGTTGAAATTTACATTCAACAGAACAAGTCAATTGTGAAAACTCAACGTGCTTTTAAAAAATTTCACATTTTCACATTTCACATTGAATGGGACCGTAAATAAGCAAAATTGCCGTATTTACGCCACTGAAAATCCTCAGGAGATTCAAGAAGTGCCTCTTCATGACGAAAAAGTCACAGTTTGGTGCGGCGTTAGTGCGAAAACGGTCATTGGGCCGTTTTTCTTTCAAAATGAAAATGGCCATGCTGTTACCATCAACCAGGAGCGTTATCGCGACATGATGACCAATTTTGTGATGCCAATTATTCGTCGAAAGCGTATGAGGCAGTTCTGGTTTCAACAAGACGGCGCTCCACCGCACACAAGTCGCATAACAATCGATTTTCTGAAGAAATTGTTTCCGGGCCGTTTGATGTCGAAAAGTGGTGATTTGGACTGGCCACCGCGTTCGCCCGATTTGACGCCGCCTGACTTCTTCTTGTGGGGATATTTGAAGTCAAAGGTTTACGTTAACAAGCCAAGGACCGTAGAAGAGCTCAAGGACAACATTCGTGAAGAAATAGCCGCTATTCCGGCCGAAATGTTGGCGAAATCGATGGAAAATGCTGCAAAAAGGGCGCAATACGCCATCAACGCCCCAGGCGGCCATTTGAGAGATATCATATTCAAAAATTGATGTAAACAAATCTACTTGGAACAAATTAAATGATTAAGATTGCCAACCGCCAAATTTTTATTTTTTTCTTTGATTTTTTAAAAAAAAAACATGGGTCCGTCGAATATGGGCAACCCTGATGTGTGCACAATGAAATGTTTACATGCATACATAGCGCAGCACTATTTCTGACGGCCACAAAGAAAAGAGAGCGAACGAGAAAGAGTGAGTGCAGCTAACCAAAATCTTTACCCTCCTCATCTTTCCATATACATATGTGATATTACACTGGATGCTGGCTAGTTTAGCCGATCCAAAAATCTACGACCTAGGCTCAAATTTGGCATCAGCTAATTCTGAATTTTTCTGTAACCATAGGTTTTATCTGGATTCAATGTTAATTTGAAATCAAAAACAACTCAGAATTGACCAAACTATAGTCTCACAAGTTAGAATTTAGAGAACCAGTCTGTTCGGGAATGATGCTTACTTATGTGCAATATTTCATTAACCGAGACATAATGTGTCTTTATCTGCCGAGCAGAAAATTCACTGTATTAAATTGTTGGACAACCATAATATGATTGAATTATCAGGGGAAAACAGTCAAAATCCAAGTTGCTCGGAAATTTCCAACAGTTCTAATTAAAAACTATCTGACATCTTCATTAAAAATATGGCTTCGCAAGGACGGTGGGAAAAGTGAAACAATATTTCCAGATCTTTTTAAAATATCAAAAGTTTTGCTAGCAGAACAACCCACTCAAATAAGTGTTGAGCGTTTGTTTTCAGGAGTAGAATTTATAATGAATCCCCGCTTTTGTTTACATGAATTGTCAAATTGATATTTTATTCCAATAACCGTAACCGTAACCAAAACGCATAACAGAATTAGGTTAACGACCATAACCAATACCGTAACCGATATTCTACAACCGTAATATAACCGTAACCGGAAAAAAACGATCGGCCAAAACAGTAACCGTAACCCAAACCGTTATTCGTTTCGGAATTAATCTCTGGTTTAGACTACGAAATTATGCAATTTTCGTGATTTTTTTACCGTTTGATTTTAACCTCTTATTTACCTTTAAATTTACCTCCGATTGCGCTTCTATTTAACCGTCATTATGGTAATAAATCTCCGTTCGAACTTCCACCCGAATATTTTTTCGTTTTCTTGACAATCTAAGCTCATTATAAAATTTTGCAAATTTCGGGATTTTGTTGGACCGTTTGGTCCAAAGCGTTCCAATTCTATGCTGTTTAAAACATTAAGCCAAAGTGACTATTTTAGATTTTACATGTTTTTTTTTGTTCTACATTACATTTGACTTTGAACAGATATTTAAAAATTAATTTTGACTGGAGCTTGCATGAGATTAACAAATTACTAAAAAGACTCTGTTAATATTTTAGATCTATATTTTAGAGCATCCGTGATCCCCTGTATTTCCCGATTTGTTCCGTTCAAAATGTTTTGGTAATTTTCCACTTGCAGATCTTGTTTCGCGAAATGTAACAGTCTGTACTCCGGTTGATTTGGACACCTGGCTACAAAATATTCGGGGTCCTATCTTTCTTCAGACTATCTTTCTTCAGACCAGCTTTTCATGCTCAACAATCCATCCACTTTGGTTATCTAAGGATATCTCCGTATTGTATCGTGCGACAACTTTTAAGTACCAACTATCTGGCATTCTAAGAGCTTTTTTTACGTATTCTAAATAAAGGCGCACGGTATACAAGAAGAGTTGGAGGCAGTCCAGTTTCGAGAAATGGCGTAGGGCAGGGCAAAGTTATTTTTGATAAAGAATAACAGGCTTCGTTCTAAATCCTCGTATTGCTGGCTTCCCCAGACTGGGGTGCACAGCAGGTTATCCCTTGCCGTAGCCTAGTATGTCCTCGATTTCACGCTCGTGCTAACGTTCTTTCCCTGCATTAAGCTCGACCCTGTTCTGTTAATGGCTACTAGAGTGTCTTTGAGCTTTTCTTGGAGGTGGGTGTTAAACTTCATCTTTGGTGTTAGGACTATTTCCAGGTATTAAAATGTATTTAACACATAACCGTTGCATATAGCACACACACTACACTTTTTATATTTTTCTTTTTTCTTGATGCCATACTTTGAACTTCTCTAACTCTTATACAGCCTTGTCGCGTCTGTACTTTCTTCTTCCATCTTTTATACACCGCTTGTATCGCGTTTGTCCACCAAGACATTTTGAAACTTTTACAATCGCCTGCCCGCCGTGACCAGGTTCAGTACCGCGACCCCTGCCTTCTCCATTTGATTACCCCTTCATCTTTGTAATTTTCCAATTCTCCCTTTTTTTTTACCCCCACCTCCCAAATTGCCATAATTTTTGTTAATAATAAATTTAACTTCAAAGTTTCGATGTCTCATTTCCGTCATAGCAAAACGGAACATTTTTTTTTTTTAATTTCTATATTGAATTAAAAATTGTTCAATCAGATTCTCTATTAAGATTCTTCCTTAAATGGAAACCGGTTTGCCTCAGAGTCAAATATGGTCTTCAATTATTAAGAGTTTGTGCAACAAGTCAATAAGCTTCGAGCTTAGGTCGGTGATTGTTTTATTTCCTTGGTTTTTTTGGTCAACTGTTGCACCGACGACACGGAAAATTTTAGAAAGTCATTGACAATTTTAACTACAAACATAAACAAAGTAACTAACAAACGTCATGCAACATGCATTACCCAACCGACAACGGCCATTCAAAGGTCCAGACACAGCTCAGCCCCATGTGACAAACACATTCAATTGTCAGCGGCTGAGTCCAAGACAGGCGTAGTTTGCGGGAAAAATTTCAATAATTTTCATTATCAAGATGAAGATTGATTGATGGTCTGAGCTGGCAAAGATTTTGGGATGTTGTTGGATGACCACATCAATGTTAAAATTTTTTTATTGCAAATAAGAGTGAAAGTTAATTGTTGGGCTTGCGCAATGACTGCAAAGAAAGTTTAGTCAGCCTCTTAACCAAAGTCTTATTTTTTCTTACTCTTGCAGAATATGGCCAAAAGTTGTTAGCGGAAACAACCAGCAACAACAGCAACATCAATTCATCATGTCATCCTCTATCTGTTCGCATTTTACGCAGAATGCCTGGAAAAAGGATCTCTGCTCCAATTGCTTCAAGTCCAAGGATGAACACAAAGCAGCCGCAGCTGCAGCAGCAGCTGCTGCCCAGCAAGGTTCCAAGCTGAGCGGCATTACACTCAAGTCAGAAATCCCAATAAAGACTGATTATCCAAACAAACACAAAACACCAGCCAAGAGCATCATCAAGAAGGCCTTTGGGGTGCGGCTCACCGGTTCCAGCAAGTCCAGCAGCAACAGCAACACCAGCTCCAAATCTGGCAAGGTATGCTTTCCCAAGCAGCTGCATGAGATCATAGGCTATGGCGGGGAATGGTCGGACAACGATGATGATGATGACGACGATCATGACTTTATGAATCTGGGCAATGAGCACGATGATATGGCCGTTACGGAAACAGATGATGAGGAAACTGTGGAACTGAAACGCATAACGCGAGCCAACACAGATTTCAATATGAATAACGGCAACTTGCTGGGCGATGCCCAGGATAATATAAAGAAATCCTTTGCTGCCCTAAAGCTAGGAGCACCACAGGTGGACAAAGAGGGTAAGAAACAAACGCTGACCATAAATGTCATGCCCTTTGGACAGCCAACTCTGACCAAGACCACGGCCAGCAAAACTGTGACTGAGAGCAAATCCTCCACAAGCGCAGCCACAAAGCTAGCCATTAAGCCAGCGACCGTCATCACCGCAGTAAAATGCACCACAGCCACCACCAAGAAGGTGACCACAACACTAACTCCCACTCTGACCGCACACAAGAGCTCAACTCCGGCAACCTCCTCACGGGATGGCAAGGACAGTCCCCCCATAGAAAGAGCCATGGAAAAGTCCCTCTTAGATGAAATCTCCGAGACTTTGGAACAGAAACAAAAGCAAAACGAAAGCACAGCCGCCGGTGCCACATCAGCAACAGCCCATGTTGCTGCGGGTACCAGCAGCAGCAGCAACACCAGCAGCAACAAGATCAAATTCGAACTGAGCGCTTTAAGCGACTCGCCGAAGCCATTTCTCGACCTTAAGAAACCAATCGCGCGTAATGCGCCCATAACCAAGGATCAGGCCAAACCCAAGGTGAATGTGTGTCACAAGTATTCCGACACCGACAGCAACTGCTCGGACACAGAGAACGGTGTGTCCGCCTACTATGATGTGGTCGAGACGCAGCTAAGCTATGAGAATCTGCCCGATGGCAAGTACAGCGAGCAGATAGGCGTGGCCAGTGCCCCAGTGGACACAGATACCAGCAGCACCGCTCACTACTCCAGCTCACAGTACATCACTGACATGTTGCTTAGCTCCAAGACCCGTGCCGCCAGCTACAATCTGCACGAGGGCAATTTCATGACCAGCAAAATCACCTCAGACGGTCTGATTGTCACCAAATGTAGCTCAGATGATGCTCTGGACTCCACCGGCAGCAGCTTTGACGGCAGTTCGGATGAGGAGAATGCCTACAACATGATACGCAGCGAGTCCGACTCGGGCATAGGCATCAGCATTGGCAGTGAGTATAAGAATGTGGGGGCTGCCAAGGCAGCCAGCGAACAGCGTCAACTCAGCGCCAGCACCAACAACTCCGACTATGAGGACATACAGATCGGACCCGATCAGTCCAAGGCAGCCAGCAAGCGAGAGCTGCACGGCGAACCCGATGGCAGTGCCGATCCGGACAATCGTCTGGAACAGAAGCAACAGCAGGAGCCGGAACTGCCTGCCCTGCCCAAATCTCCGCCACCGCCCATGAAAATCGATGCCAGACCCTCGTTCCTGCATGGTCTCAAGAAGCCTGAGCTACCAGCCAAGCCGCAGTCCTCCTCTCCGCTCAAGACTTTCATGAGCAAACGCCAACCGAGCTGCGCCGAGCAGCAATTCATCACTCAGCTGCAATCGGCCATTACCAAATCGAGCGAGAATCTAATGGCCGCCGCTGACGAATCCAAACTAAAGAAGGGCAAAGCACCAAATCCGCCGCCAGAGCCAAAACTAAGCGCACCACCCACGCCGGAACGAGATTACAGTTTGGTAGTAGAGTTCGAGCAGGCGACCAACGCGGAAGTCACCTCAGCCAAGCCAGCGCCGCCGACGGATAAAGTCACCCAGAGTGAGGCACCCATTGTGGAAACTATTCTGCCAACCACATCCTCCAGCAATCTCTACACCCGAAAACCGCCACTGCCAGTGGCCGCCGGCGGAGCTCCCGTCATACGCGAGAAAGACAAACGTGAGCGGGCGGTGATTAATCCCAAGTTTCGCAGTCTCAACACCTTTGTGATGCAGCGGGCCAACGCGGCCAAGCAACTGCAACTGCAATCGGCCAGCTCGGTGCTGAATCTCAAGCAGCCACTCACGCCAGAGCCCACGCCGCGTGCCCAGCGCCATTTGTCCATGTCCGAGGAGTGCCTGGCAGCGGCAGGTCTAGCGGCGGACAGCAAGAAGTCGCCTTCTGCCTCGCCGCCGCAAAAGCAGAAATCCAAATTCTCCATCAAAAAATTCCTACGCATGGGCAGCAGCAGCAGCAGCAATGGAGGCAGCAAGTCCAGCGATCCACTTCACAAGAAAGATGGCAGCGTCTACTCCGAGATTTGTACGGGTGATGATGGCAGTGTGCCGGGCAAGCCGCGCCTGGTGATTATCCATCCCATTGATATAAATCCCACTGCTGTGGAAGTGGTCAAGGATATAACCAAAACCAATGATGCAGTCTCGGCACAAACGGTGGCTGTGATTACAGCCAAACCACCGGCCCCGCCGCTACGCTCCAGTGAGGGACAACGCAATGCCCATGAGGCCAATAAACCGGCACGACCACCGCCACCCAAAAGTGCCGAATTGCGACGCAAACAGAAGACGGAGCTGACTGCCACTCTCAGTGGCAGCAGCCTGGAGTCCTCGACATTGCCCAGTCATGGAGGTGGCTCCATTAAGCTCAAGGCGGACAATGTGTACGCCAATTTGGGTGAGTATTCCTTGAAGAATTTGGTGAAACTTGAACTACTTCCGAATTGACCCAAAAGAAAGCGTAAGCAAATCACGTTCCCAAAACAAAATCGTCACATCACGCGACCTTCAGAATGACAACTCATGCTCTCGTACGTGTGTGTGTGTGTGTGGGGGTCTGAAGGGTCTCTTCACCTACTTTGCCAAACTGGTCGAGACGAGTTCAATTGCATCAAGCAAAAAAAAAACTTTAAAGAAAGTCGGTCAAACTCGACTTTTATATACCCTGTAACCAATGAAGCCTACACTCAGAAATACAAAATAAATTTCAAGTATGTTTTGTTTTTGGATGTACTTAATTGATGTACGAAACATTCTAGATTGAAAAAGGACTATTAAAGTTAGTTAAATAAGAACAAACGTTCTTGAATCAATAACTTTCTGCACTCACAATGTGTCGACAAATTTAAATAAAGCGCTTTATTAGTACAAAATATTTTAAATAGAGGACAAACTAGAATTATTTTATGATTCCACTGGAAATGTACATTCTCAAAAAGAAAAGCCTAGCACTGTCAGAAAAAATACTCAAACAGCCATGCTACCATTTTCGCTTTTACAAAAACTTTACGAATTAGTCTAAAAATCGCAAAGTAGTTTTCGCCGATTTAAAACCGGCGACGTATGAGTCTGTGAAATGAAAAGTAAATGGGAAATTCTACTATTTTAGATTGTTTTTGAGGACTGCCTTATGCAATTTGGTTAAGCTCGTGTCTTAAACAATTTTTTTCCTAACCCTTTCAAAATTGCACAAGCAGCAAAATACCTTTTGACAGAACAAATTGCCATGAGAAGTGTTGCAGAACGAATTGGGAATGAAACAGAATCGATAACAAAAATTGCGAACTTTTGGAGCACTTAAAATTGAATTCGTAAGAATCGCAAATCGCAAAGAAAGCGAAAGCCGGAGCCCAAGCTGATAGTGTTTGGGGCGAATACCAATCAGTCACTTTATTCAAGACTAGCAAAACCCAAAATAATCGATATGTGAAAAACACATTTAAAGTTCTCACTGGATTTAACCGCGAGAAAATAGTTCTTTTAGTTTGACTTAATCTTGTACAATATTAGAAGTTTAAAATGCGCCTTAAAATAATTGGAATATATGATGCTTTAACTGAAATCCGAAGGACATGTGTGCAATATCTACTGAAGGACAACTGAGATGTGTTGCTTATTCTAACCACACATAAAGTATAAAAGATATCAATATGAAAATTATACACAGTATAGAACACAGCGAGTATTTCTACATTATTAAGTCAAAATTCGTATTTTTGGAGTTATGCCAGTCTTAAAGCAAGTGCCCAATGGTCGGACCCCAAAAGGGCACAATAGAAAAATAGGTCTCAGCATTCCCAAAGCTAATATTTAGTTTATAATTAATAATTGTGAATATCAAAAATTATATTTTAATTTTATGGGCGCACAGGTCCTAATGTTATAAAATACAATTAAAAACCTGAACAATATTCCTACAAAATTGTAGAAAGGTAAAGGGTGACTTTTTAAGAGCTATAGGAACGTCAAAGTTTTTGTACTGCGCTGGCTCAAGGTCAATGGTTGATAACAATTTAATGCGATCAACACAATTCAACAGAGATAGCTCACAACATTACATCGGAATAGCATTTGGTATGTCTGGACAATACTGTTTCGGAATTTGTCCCCAAATCCTCATCAGCAGACTTCTATGCTTATTCAGTTTTTAAAAAAAAAACACATAAAATTTAGAAAAATGCATGAAATCTTGATTTGAATCGATAGTACGGTCCATATAATTTACTGTTTGAAGATTATTTCATGCAAATGTTGACCGTGACTGCGCCTCAAATGGTCCATCCGCTTAGTCCAATTTTGGCATACTCTTTCCAACATTTCGGCCGGTATCTCACGAATAAATGCTTCAATGTTGTCTTCCAATGCGTCAATTGAAGCGGGCTTGTCTGTAAAGACATGAGCTTTAGCATAGCCCCACAAAAAATAGTCTAAAGGCGTTAAGTCGCACGATCTAGGCGGCCAATTGTCCGGTCCCGAACGTGAAATAAAGTGTTCACCGAACTCGCCTCTCAATAAGTCCATTGTCGCGCGTGCTGTGTGGCATGTGGCACCGTCTGGTTGAAACCACATGTCATGCCAGTCAAGCTCTTGCATTTTGGGCAAAAAAAAGTTGGTAGCGCTCACCATTCACAGTTACGTAACGATTCGCATCATCTTTGAAGAAGTACGGTCCAATGATGCCACCAGCCCATAGACCGCACCAAACTGTGACTCTTTCTGGATGCATTGGTAGCTCTTACAATGCTTCTGGCTGATACTCACTCCAAAATCGACAATTCTACTTTTTTACGTACCCATTGAGCCAAAAATGAGCTTCGACGCTGAACACAATTTTTCGGTAAAAAAGTGGATCTTCGGCCAACTTTCCAAGAGCCCATTCACCAAAAATTCTACGTTGCGGTAGGTCGTTCGGCTTCAATTCTTGCACCAGCTGTATTTTTAAAGGCTTCACACCTAAATCCTTCCGCAAAATTTTCCACGTTGTTGAGTAACAGAGGCCCAATTGCTGCGAACGGCGACGAATCGATAATTGATGGTCATCATTAACACTGTCCGATACAGCTGCGATATTTTCTTCAGATCGCACTCTACGTAAGCGTGTAGGTGGTTTAATGTCCAACAATGTAAATTTGGTGCGAAATTTAGTCACAATAGCCCGAATAGCCGCTTCCGTGGGTCGATTAAACTGACCATAAAATGAAAGAAGCGCGCGATGAACTTTCTTAACAGAGCACGCATTTTGATAATAAAATTCAATAATTTGCAAGCGTTGTTCGTTTGTAAGACGATTCATGGTTAAATTATAGACCAAACTGAAGATGTTTGACAGTGAAACAAAACACGAAACGTGCGTGAGCTGTTTAAACCAGTGTTGCCAAAAAGATAATAGCTAAAAAATCACCCTTTATAAGGCTGCCTTCACACTGTTGGACCCATGACATATGAAATCCCCATGAAATTCTATGAATTTGACAAGCTATTGAAATTCAAAACATAACACGAAGCAGGACTAGTAGACCATCGTGTCTCATGTGTCGAACAATGTGAAGGCAGCCTAAGGCAAAAGTTGAAAATAAACATAATATGCCTGCTTATAAAGGAAGTCTACATTCCAAATTTTCCTTTTACGATCTCTGAAACTAGATCAAACTCTCTTTATATACCCTTGCCACAGGGTATCAAAAAAAAAAATAATCACCATAAATGGCGACCAAACCAACAATGTTGAAAGTAGAACCAAAGCCAAACTCAGAACAAGTTACGCATTTTAATCAATCTAACGGACACACTCACACACACACACAGAGTCCACCTGATGAGCGCGGATAGGTAGCCGGATTTAAGTAGGTTAAGTGGCCAAAGCAAAATAGTTTAACAGATGAACACGAAAATAACAAAAAAAAATCGAAAACAAACCATAGCCAGGCCAATGAGGTAACCAAGCACCATTAGAACCGACGAAACAAGCTGGAACCACCAGAGAGACCCATTTCTTTTGCTGACACTTTGTTGGCCAGGCCAATGTGAATGTGGCGAGAACTTGTTACACCTGCTGCTGCTGCCGGAGTTGGAAACTGGTGAAGGGGGCCAGCGCAGAGTCATTTGTTAGACATCTCGGACGACGACGACAGCTGCTGCCATTTGACAATGAGCGCGAGCGCGAGCCAGCACCAGGCAACATAATGTGAATTGTAATTTGGCACGAATTTGGGTCAAAATCACAATTAGTACAGTAGTAGGTTAGACTAGCCAGAGAGAAGAGGGCAGGAAGGAGATGGGATTTGCCACAGATGTTGGCAAGTGCGCAAAATTCCATGAATAGATTAAGATAAATGGAGTAAAAGGCTCCATGGAATAAAGGTGGAAATAATCATTAATTGTCAAATGGACCCAGACACCTTTTATTACTACATATAAATAGCATAAAGCGCCCAGGTTGTCTGTACAGCTGTTTCGTAAAACAAGAAGGCCAGCTTACTTCCTCTGTGCCGAACTTTATATACCCTTGGTAATGCTGGTTTTGAAATATCAGAGCTTAAGAAAGCTAACCGGGTGTGGCCCAGCGGTTAGTGTGCTGGCCTGCTGTGCGGGAGGTCGTGGGTTCAATACCGTGTCGGACCATCTCGTTAAGAAGTTGTTTTCTTTCTTTAGAAAATAGCATTTACACATCCAGTTATTTTCACCAGCTATTGGCTCCAACTGTGAAGTAGCTAAGCCTGAAAAAGCATCTCAAACTTTGCCGTTCGGATTCGGCGTTAAACTGTAGGTCCCTTTCTCTTATGCGAAAAATTATATATCACACACTAGAATGATTGAGAGAAGCTTGCGGTTTCCCCTTTGGGCTATATTGCCAATTTTACATTCACAAGAAAGCTATCATTTAAAATTAAAAATTGTTCTTACTAAAACCCATTTTTCGACCGATAATCATCCGACTTCAACCAAATTTCGCCAATCTGTTTGTTTTTTTTTTGAAATTTATGTAACGAGTAGGCAGTTCGAAATTAACAGAGATTGAAAACGATCAAATTGAAAAATCAAAAGTTTTTCCCACTATGACCCCTTTTTTTTAGATTTTGATAGAATTTTCCAAAAACTAGTATCACACATTCAGTTATTGTTTGCGCCATTGCCTTTTTCCAGTTACTCTCTTCCCCTGAATGTGATTAGAAAATAAATCCATAAACATGTTAATGTGTGTGAGAGAAAAATACTTCTGCCACGCCGTCATCTTGACAGCTTGTGCAGCTTGGCGCCGGTAACTTGACAAGTCGCGCTGTGATCTTGACAGCATTTTTCGGGAATTGTTTTCTTACACCCTGTTAACTAGAAATTGATTATACCTGCGTTTTGATTTGCGCAGTGGGTGACAGACCATGGAAGAATTTATGAGATTCCAAATGGGTCCGCTTTTTTCTGCATAACCATATGTCACCGAAACCCGCAACAGAATAAGGTAAAAAACCGTAACAAGTACCGCAACACATATCCCACAACCGTTATATTACCGTAATCGGCGATGTGTATCAGTCAAGGATGGTCTCAATTGTAATTTGAGGGGCTTAAAGACTTTTCTTATATTTAAATGTGTGTTTCAAGTTATGGTCCAGAGTATTTTCCTTGTTTCACTAACATTAATTTTATTTTCGTCCTAAAGTCATGATGTTAATCAATATTATTGTTCCCTTAAGGCGAAATACGCTCCTCCATTGCCCCACGCAAACCAGAACGCACCGCTAGTATGAGAGAACGTGAGGCGCAACTGGAACTAGTGCGTAAGCGGGGCATATTGACGGATACTATCTCCATTTGCTCGTCAAACGGTGAGAATGTATCGGCCGATTCATCCAAGTCAGGCAAGCCAACTGGCGGAGCCGCCCACAATACTCCTGATGCTGGCAAGGCAAATGCCGCTTCAACATCCACAGCCAATAGCCGCACCAGCACCTTTGAGCGACAGCCCAAGAAAAATGAAACCAAGATGTCCATCTCTAGCAAACTGGAAATCTTTGAACAACGCTCCAGCGATGCCACAGATGCTACACAGCAGCGAAGTAGTCTCAAGGATTCAGTGAGAAAAATCAATAGCACCATCGATAGCTATCTGAAAGACAAGCGTGACTATGAGAACCTGTATGAGTTTGTGAAGATGGGCAACGGCAGCAGTGGTGCGACCACAGCGGTAACCGGCACAACGGCATCAATAGCATCAACTCCACCGGCACCACCGACACGCACAAACATTGATTTAGCGGCCGTGGCTGGTCAGCGTCTTACTCAGGCCAGCAGACGCAACAACATTTACTCGGACACGGCATCGATTGCCAGCTATACGCGCAGCGAGTATGGACCCGTGCGTGGCTATGGACTGAACAATAGCTTGGGTAAGTGCAATACTGTGTACCAAGTTGTCCATAAACGAAACTAAACTCCGATTTTGATTTGTAGCCAACATTCCACGCGTCATCTCGGCCTCGTATGCGGGCAGCGAGGTGGGCGAGTTCGACATTTATGCGCCTTACAGTTACTACGGCAGTGAGGCGGGCGGCGATGTGGCCACGGATATCAATGACAGCGTCTGGGGCATGCCTATGGTAAGTCATCAAAAGTCACTGAGCAATTAAAAAGGAACACGTTCACTTACTCCCTACTCTCATCATTCCTTTCCCTAGGCCAACAAGAACCGCAGCAAGGCCACGAATCGTTTGCGCATGCGCAAGGGACGCAGTGTCGTGCACAAGACCATTGAGGATAACTACACCGCCGTCGTGGTGGCCAATCACGAGGCTTTGGCCCAGGTGCTGGATCAGGTGAGCTTAATCAATACCTTTCTCTAGGCTCTTTTGCTCATTCCAATTCTTATTTAGCTCCAACAAACCCCCGTGGTCCCGGCAGCTCTGCGACCTTTGGCCAATGCCATCAACTTGCGCTATGAAGACTTTACCATCTTGGAGGGAGCCCAAGCCTTTGTGGTGGGTAAGAAGGCTTTCCACGCGGCCCTCTGGACTTCGTCGCCCGTTACCTTGGCCCTATCGGCTGACTGCAATCAGCTGGGCGGAGTGGGCGGTGAGCTGAGCCAGCTAACAGGCGCCGTTTGCGATGTACTCAATCCCATAACCGAGTTCTGTGACTTGGTGCCCAGCTATCAACTGCCATTGATGCCCTCGACGGAGGTGACTCTGCTGCAGGCCACCATTTCGGTGCTGCCTCGTTTGCAGCTGGAGACATTGCAGTCGATTGGAGCCATTCTCAAGGGCAAGTCGCAGGTTTTGGACAAAAGCAACTTTAACTTCCGCGGCTCCATACCCAATCTGAGTGGTCTGAAGGATGCAGCTAATGGCGGATCGGCCTTGCGAAATGTGGTTTCTGTGCAAAACTTGAGCACATTAAATGAGGAGTCTGCCAGTTCGCCCACAAATGTGGCTGGAGAGGATGCATCCTCCACATCGAATGCCATGCCCGCTTTTGATGATGTCATGACGCGGGAGGTGGCCTTCATTATGCTGCAACTGGTCAATGGCATGAAGAATCTGCAGGCCAAGGCCATTGAGGAGACGCCGATGAGTCTGTCCAATGTGGTGTTGTCCAAGGATATGGATAACAAGGATGCCCAGG
Organism: Lordiphosa stackelbergi; assembly: GCA_018904235.1. Taxonomy (NCBI): domain Eukaryota; kingdom Metazoa; phylum Arthropoda; class Insecta; order Diptera; family Drosophilidae; genus Lordiphosa; species Lordiphosa stackelbergi. The sequence goes on from JAEIFU010000357.1 coordinate 71,549, forward strand.
CGCGTCTCTGCGTGCTGCAGGGGTAGGCGAACAGCGTATGATTAGTTTTTTTAACAGTTACCAAGAGAATGTTCTTCTTTATCTTTAGCAACAACAACGATGATGAGGAGCCCATGGGTACGCTCTGCAAATGTGCCCACTCTGCCCTGACCGACATGCTGCCTGCCACCAAGATTACACCCATACTGGCCGACATACTGCAACAAGAGCGTGCCGAATCCCTGTCCAAGGCCAAAGCAGTGCTGGAGTTTGTGCTCTGGGGCCCCTCTGATGTGGCGCTCTCCGGCTCCACCAAGGAACGAGAGTTGGCCCTACAACGTTGGCTGGATCTGGAGAGAGCCACTGTTCTCCATGGCCTGGTACGCACGAGAGTCGAGCTGACCGTCTACGATGAGTGTCATCTTATGTTCCTCGTACGCTCCACGGCCAAAATGATGAACGATGCGGCCAAAATTGTCTGCAGCTACCAGCAAGCAGCTGTCGAAGATTAGCTCTAAGCTCAATGGAATTTTCTAATATTTATTATACAAAACTGTCATAGACGCCTTAGTCCTTAGAGAAGGGTTGTCTGGTAACCCCTCAATACACACATACTTACGATTTACTTTACAAACATACGTAGCGTTTTATGCCCTATAAAAAAACTTTGTATACTTCATTGCCCAGCGTGCCAAATTGTTTCGCGCGGAAATTGTCATGTAAACAGATTAATGAAACTTTAAATATTTTTACTGTACCATTAAGAATTATTATCGTAATCTATGCGAATCTATTTATACATACCAATAATCCGACTTCAATTGTATTCGGTTAGGAAAAAACTTTGGTGTTTGAACAAATATAAAATATATGAAATACTAGCTGCCGTTATTTTAATTCGATCAAACTTAACAGAATTATGATGCGTACCTACATGGTCGGTTCCATAAAACGATATCACTAAAAACGTACAGCTGATGTCCTCGAAATTAAGCAGCTACCAAGATCTGCCTTTACCTATCCTTTATTGTCCCTTTATGCTGGAAACCAGGATATCGCCTCTTCTAAGCACGCCATGCTTCCGCACTCCAAATATAATAAAGGGAGTCCAGCTAGCCGACGATGAATTCAGGTTATTGTAGCCGCAACGTGCATCGACACGATTGACGTCCTCAATTAAGTAAATTTGTAGTAATATACGTGGTTCGTTTGGCATTGGCAGCAATGTCCCTACTTTATGGTGCATTTGGCCTTTGATTTTTAAAGTACTCTGCATTATTTCTGTTCTTCCGAACGAAGTCATTTGAAAGCATGAATTGCAAGCATGAGTCGCTGGCATTGTTTACACACACAAGTGGGCCAAATTAAAACGATTGATGAAAAACGATATTACTATATTTTAGTGATTTACAAAATTTTCACGATAATAAAACAAAGAGTGACACAAATGAGCAATCGTCAATTCAAAAGAATATTCTGCAGAGGGACACCAAAATCACCTAGCGTTACGAAATATAGTTAAAAACGTATTCTACACTTTTTAACATTCTAAAACAAAGAATGAAACACTTGACGCTTGCCTTGGCCCTGCCCAACTCATGGGTGCAGTCGGTTTTCATTACAGGTGGTCCATACACTTCTCCCCCTGTGCTTAACCTGCACCCACTGAACTAAAATGAGGGAAATTTTTTTTGACCAAAATTGTTAAAACGTGCTTGATTTAAGGTAAATCAACAATATCAAATATTTATATTAAAGTTAAAGCATGTTTTCGGCATTTTTATACACTTGAAAAGTGTATTATAATTTTGCCCAGAAGTTTGTAACGCATAGAAGGAATCATCTCCGACCACATAAAGTATATATATTCTTGATCAGCATGACGAGCTGAGTCGATTTAGCTTTGTCCGTCCGTCTGTCCGTCCGTCCGTCTGTCCGTCTGTCTGTTTCAACGCGAACTAGTCCCTCAGTTTTGGAGCTATCGAGCTGAAACTTAGCATAGAGTCTTCTATTTACTGCACGCTGCTAATATGTCGGAACCGACCGGATCGGATGACTACTTGTAGCTGCCATACAAATGTTCGTTCGAATAATGGGTTTTAGTGAGAAAAACTGGTTTGTTCTCAATATTATCGCTCTCAAACACGGTCATGGCTGATTTGCGAAGTTTGGTCGAAGTCGCTAACCGTTGAGACAAGCTATTTCAAGTGTATCAAAACTTCGGTACAGACGAAGTTAGTTTTGCTTTTCTCGTTTATAAAAAGTTTTAATTTTCACCACGAAATTTAATTAAAGCCAGTCGTAAAATAAATTAAAAAGGATACAGAATAGGGATAATAATAAAATAAATAAATGAATTTAAGTTCCAGGCTTTTAATGAACTTAAAAGTGCCTAACCGGATGGCGCTAATCATGAATTTGAACTCTGAATCCGGTATTTTGGCCCATTCCTCAGTAACAGCCTTTCGAAGCTCTTCAGTCGAGTTGAACTTTCGTCCGCCAGCATAAACACGACGCGCAAGGCCACCACACATGTTCTGAACTGGATTCATGTCTGGAGTACGTACTGGCCAGTCAAGAAGTTTAATTTTCTGTTTATTGAACCACTTACGACTGGCCCTTGACTCGTTTATGGCAGCATTATCTTGCTAAAACATTGTATCAGGGTCCGACTTTTGGTTCAAAAAGTCTACTAAGAGTTCGTCCAATAAATTTAAGTAGAGTTGAGGAAATGGCGACTATGCCCGCATTGACAGACATCTAATAAATAAGCCAGAAGGGATATTACAAAACATCGAATGTCTTTGAGGGAATGGGTCGGATGGTTTTAGTTACTAAAGGCACGACATTAAGGCGTCTGAGGGCATTTCGACCTCCCAAACTGTATTGGCGGCTCTGTGATGTATTGGGACTCTGTTAGCCATTACAATCGGACCTCGATATGCAAGATTATTTAAAGTTATTGAATGAAGTGTTAATTATCGGACACCATCTTTCAGCAAGATAATGCGCCCATTTTCGTTAAAAGGGCCATTCGTGGGTGGTTCACTGAGATGAATATCCAGCTTTTAATAATTCCCCCCCCTTTTCCGAATAAATTAAAAAAATGTTTAATAATTTTGGTCAAAAAAATTTTAAAAAATTTTTAAAAAATTTTTTATAAAAAAATTTTTGGTGGTTTTAATGTATTGTGTGTTTTTGGTAATAAGCGGGACGCCCATTATTTTGCGGTTTACTTCTAGATGACATCTAGTTTTTGCCGTAAACTAACACACTATTAGGACTATTAGGAAATGACCTGAATTGCTGCGCTTCACGGTTGCGCCCGTTGCTGCGTAGCTGCTTAAAATTAACACAAATGTCGATCTGAGGATGGATAAACAATGCGGATTACCACATATGTCTAGAAGGACCGTGTGATTATGCCCCCGGACGGGGGCGCGCCTGGGTTATATATTATATATCAGTGATGCTTCCTTCTCGTTGTTATAAGGTTGTCAAAAAAGTCTTGCGGTATTTCCGTAAGCTTGTCTTCGCAAGCGCGTAGTTCTAGTTGTATTCGTCGCATCGGTTCACGCTAGAGCTTTTTGAAAGCTCTTTTCACGCGCTAACACGTGTTTGATTTATTGTTGTTTGTTCGTGAGTTTTAGTCGTTCGTGAGTTATATTGTCGCAAACATGGAGCAAAATAAAAAGAAAATACGGCATATTTTACAGTTACGATAAAGGCAAAAATGCATCTCATGCTGCCAATAAAATTTGTGCAGTTTATGGACCCGATACAGTTTCCATTTCCACCGCACAACGATGGTTTCAACGTTTTCGTTCTGGTGCAGAGGTGATCGAAGATGCGCCACGGTCCGGAAGGCCTGTCGTCGAAAATTGCGATAAAATCGCTGAATTGATCGAAAGAGACCGGCATAGTAGCAGCCGTAGCATCGGCCAAGAGCTGGGCATGAGTCATCAAACCGTTATAAACCATTTGAAGAAGCTTGAAGAAGCCACACGACTTGACGCAAAAAAACATTTTTGCCCGTATGGATGCATGCGAATCGCTTCTGAATCGCAACAAAATCGACCCGTTTTTGAAGCGGATGGTGACTGGCAATGAAAGTGGGTCACTTACGACAACGTGAAGCGCAAACGGTCGTGGTCGAAAAGCGGTGAAGCTCCCCAGACGGTGGCCAAGCCTGGATTGACGGCAAGGAAGGTTCTTCTGTGTGTGTGGTGGGATTGGCAGGGAATCATCCACTATGGGCTGCTCCCCTATGGCCAAACGCTCAATTCGGACCTGTACTGCCAACAACTGGACCGCTTGAATGCAGCACTCATGCAGAAGAGGCCATCTTTGATCAACAGAGGCCGAATTGTCTTCCATCAGGACAACGCCAGGCCACACACCTCTTTGGTGACGCGCCAGAAGCTCCGGGAGCTCGGATGGGAGGTTCTTTTGCATCCACCGTATAGTCCGGATCTCGCACCAAGTGATTACCACCTATTTCTGTCCATGGCGAACGAGCTTGGTAGTCGGAAGTTGGCCACAAGAGAGTCCTGTGAAAATTGGCTCTCCGAGTTTTTTGCCAATAGGGAAGCGAGCTTCTATAAGAGGGGCATTATGAAGTTGGCATCTCGTTGGGAACTCGTCATCGAACAAAACAGCGCATATTTGACTTAAATCGCATTATTATAACCAATTTTATGAACAATTTAAAAATTCAATAAAAATACCGACAAGACTTTTTTGACAACCTTGATATATATTTTTTCACAAACCCATTATATTTTTTTTAAATTTGGTTAAGTATATAAAAATATATATTTTTTATGTTTAAAGTTTTGTATAAATAAATAAAAAAAAAAAAAAATAAAAGTTTATAGTTTTATATTATTTTGTGTGTATAAAAATTAGATTAGTTTGTTTTAGCCAGATTTGAGTTTAATTATTAGACTTTAATGTGCTTTTTTGTATTAAATAGAAAAAAAAGGTTATAAGAGTTTAATTAGAAAGAAAGAGAAAGATTTAGAGGGAAGGAGGGAAAAAAAATAGAAAGCCAGCTGGTTCTCGTAAACAAACAATAATCTAATGAAATACATTAGGAAACACCAAGCAGCGTCACAGTGACTGTCAAAAAAGTCTTCTCCCTGCCCAATTAATGTCCGCTCTCTCAAAGCTCACGAGTTCGTTAACTATAAACTTGTTGATATTAGACAAAGTCTATTCAGTTATGAATTGAAATTTGCGGAAGAATGTTGAAACAACGTATCCAGTTACAGCGTCTGCTGAGAACTGCCCAACTGGTATGTTTGTATAAGTCAATTTTGTTGTGAGTTTTTGGATAAATACGCAGAATATTTAGCGCCACCAAACCAGCGCTGCTGCTGCTATTAATGACACAAATAGCAACAATGCTTCATCCATGGATTGGGAGCAGGCGCGTCCATACAACCAGATACCCAAGGTCAGCCTTCTGCATTTTATGGCCAATCTAATGCCCGGTGGTAAATACCATGGCATGCAATTCCCAGACTTGCTGCTTGATCTACGTCATCAGCATGGTCCCCTCTTCATAGTGCCCGGCGTGTTTGGTAAGCCAGAGTTTGTGATTTCCCATGATCCCAATCATTTCGAGCGCGTGTTTCGAGTGGAGGGAGTTTGGCCAGAGAGGCCGGGCAACGAAGTATTGGCATACTATCGGAAAGTGCTTCACAAGGACTTCTTTCAGGGCAGCGAGGGTGTCGTAGCCAGGTAAGTCCAATCTAAAGAAAGTCAAAAACGGCTAAGTGAAAGATTTTCCCTTAGTCAAGGAGATACTTGGGCCAAATTTCGCACCGCAGTAAATCCTGTGCTGATGCAGCCCAAGACCGTGCGTTTGTACTACAAGAAAATGTCCGAGGTCAACAAGGAGTTTGTTCAGCGGTAAGTTTGACCATCAGCTAATTGAGTTCAGCTCTAAAAACTATTCTTTAGCATTCGTGAGATGCGCGATAGCCAGACCCTTGAGGTACCCGACTCCTTTGAGGAGGAAATCAATCGCTGGACCTTGGAATCAGTTTCCGTGGTGGCACTGGACAGACAGTTGGGTCTGATGCGTAAGAATCGCGAGAATCCGCAGGCCAAAAAACTTTTCGATGCCCTCAACGAGTTTTTTGGACTTGCCTCCGCCCTAGAGTTGGAGCCCTCAATTTGGCGTTATGTGGCCACGCCCACTTACAAGAAAACAATCAAAGCCCTCGATAACATCCAGGAGGTGACCGTGGGCTATGTAAGTGAAGCCCTTGATCGCTTGGAGCGCGAGCCATCAAACAAGCCGGAGCACGAGAAAAGTGTGCTGGAGAAGCTGTTGAAGATTGACAAGCGGGTAGCCACAGTCATGGCCATGGACATGCTGATGGCTGGTGTGGACACGGTATAAAGCAAAATATACAAAAAAAAGTGTCACTCAACATTCAATTTATTCCACAGACCACCACAACTGTAGCTGGAGCCCTGTTGTGTTTGGCCAAGAATCCGGAAAAGCAGGCCAAACTCCGTGAGGAAGTCCTGCGTGTATTGCCCAACAAAGATTCCGAATTCACAGAGGCCTCCATGAAGAATGTTCCCTATCTGCGTGCCTGCATCAAAGAGTCATTACGTCTGTATCCGCTGGCGCCGGGAAATGCCCGCGTCATCAAGTCAAATTTAGTGCTGGATGGCTATCAAGTGCCCAAGGAGTCACACGTAATGATGCTCTCCCATGGCCTGCTCACCGATAATAAACACTATCCCCGTGGCCAGGAGTTTCTGCCCGAACGTTGGCTGCGCACCAGCACGGAGGACGAGGCCAAGTGTCCGCATTCGCTGAAAGCCAGCAGCCCATTCATCTACCTGCCCTTTGGTTTTGGTTCTCGTATGTGCATAGGCAAACGGATTGTGGAATTGGAACTAGAACTCGGCCTGGCCCGACTTATTCGCAACTTCCACATTGAGTTCAACTACTCCACAGAGAACGCGTTCAGGTCCCAGCTTATCAACTTGCCCAATATACCACTAAAGTTCAAGTTTACCGATGTGGAAAATTAGGGTTAATCAAGACGATTGTGCTTGATATCAAGCAGTTTTCATTTCAAAAGATGGAATTGTCTTGGATCCAAGATGAAAATACTGAAATCAAGCATTTATTTTTGACGTTGAAATAAAAGGACGTAAATTAAGTCGGCTTCATATCAAGCAAATATCTTCTTGTTTGTAAATATAAAAGTATCGATTTCAAAAATAGATCTTCTTGGAATTAAGTAGATTATCCACTGATAAGGGAGAGGGAGGCGACCAAACACAAACCACCAACAACTTTTTTCTAAACTGTTATTAATTTTAAGTCTCTTTTACTGACACCTAATAATCTAACCTTCTACACTTCTTAAATAGGAACTATCGTCAAAAAGTGGGTCTTTGTGAGAAAACTTTTGTTTTTAATGTTAAGCCTCACCAGGTTTAATATAGTTAGAGTTTTTTCAAAATCGGATGACTTATCTTTAGCGTCGTAGGATTTATTGGTCAAATGGGTTTTATTTAAAAAATAGTTTGTTTTAATGCGGCGTTCTTAAACTCTGATGTATTAAAACATTTGCAGGGTATAAAAACCGGCAAAGACGAAGTTACTGGCTCTTCTCGTTTTTTACTTACTTTACGGGAACTTGAGCTCAGGAACTTTGAAGACTGAACATACACGGATGACGGCCCCTTTGCCCATTCGACTATCAGCCATAAGCAAGACCTAGTGTTAAAATCATACTTAAGAATGTAAGCAGTTAGTATTTTGCCGCTCAGCAAGCAACAAGGGGAAAAGATTTCTCACTAAGAACCATTTTCCGATCGATAGTTCCTATGACAGCTATAACATATAGTCATCCGACGTTGCAAATCTGTGTGAGAGCATATAATATTAATAACACTAGTTAACACGTTTTTACATCCTCTTGAATTTGATTTCAATCCTTATGTAACATCAAGCGCTAAACCGGAATCTGGTGTTTACAACAGATTTCGAGATTATCCCAAATTACCGTTCTTTGCATTTTTGAAAAAGGACTTCTTACTTAATTACAAATATGATACATATATGATTCAGTTAACACTTGAATCGGAAGGTAGTGTCCGCGCTTGTAATTTTTATACCCTTGGAGAGGGTATATTAAAATTGTCCGGATGTTTGTAACGCACAGAAGGAAGCACCTCCGACCCCATAAAGTATATATATTCTTGATCAGCATCAACAGCCGAGTCGATATAGCCTTGTCCGTCTGTACGTCTGTCTGTATTGACACCTAGATCTCAGAGATGGTAGGAGATAGAGGGTTGACATGTATGGGACAAATGCTTCTTTTATCTGCACGCAGATCAAGTTTGTTTCATATTTTGGCCACGCCCCCCCCATTTTGGAAAAAACCTTAAATCTCCTACAGTTTTAAAGATAGACGATTCGTACCTTCTAGAGATAATTAGTAATTAAAAACAAAATGAATCGGTTTGCCGAAAAAATTATAAAGATCGGATGAACGGTTTTCAAGTTATGAGCAAAGTTATGAACCAAGCCCCCCACCCCCACCCCTACCACTCCTTCCACCATTAAAAAATGTTGCATACTTCTCTGATGGTCACACTAAGGAACGCGGGAACACTGTTAAACATGTTTTTTCATGAGTAACAGGTACATCGAAGTCGGTTAAAGCCGACTTTAACTTACGCTCTCGTTTTCTTTGAGGTTGTGGTTCACTATTAATGCTTAAGCTTGTCTCATCCCCCTAGAGCCTGTTCTATACATATTCTTCCTTCCTAAGGAAACTTCTTTTGGTGTGTTGGCTTACACTCAGAAAAAAGATTTTCGTTAAATTTTAGGAAAATGGATTTTATTATCTAAAATCTTATTTTTAGGCAATAATTTCCTCAAATATAGGGCATTTTACCTAAAAAATCTGTTTTTAGGTTAATTTTTTAGGAATAGTTTGCCTTAAAATTATGCCATTCTCCTAAACTTTGCATCATTATTTAAAATATAAACAAATATTTACAAAGCGGTTATTTTACGTTAAGAATGAATATATTTTACACATATACGAATAATAATAATATTTTTATAATAAATTATTTAATAATATAAAAAAGTGTTGCAAATGTTCATATATAATTTTTTTCAGCTGATTGCCACCATGAAATATATGTCAATATATGGCAATGAAAGATATTAAATTATTAAGTCATAAACAAATAAAAATTGTTCGACTTTTTCATATGATATGAATAATTGAATTTGGTTGTGGTTAAAATTAGTATGCAACTTTGGTCACACTACGCCAATTCTCGCTGCACGCACCGGACGGTTGTCATTTTTACAAGTAAATAAATTTTTTGTTGAGTGAAATAAGTGAAGTGGCTAACAATAATACATGTACACGGGATTGGAACAAGAAGAGTACATAAATGAACAATGCACGTTATGTTATATTACTATTTTTCATTTATATGTTTATGGCTCAAACAAAATCAAACAAACACCATACATTCCTCAAACGTATGATCTTCTTCTTCTTGTTCGTGCCTGTGTGGACGAGCAGTGCATACATACATTTTGTGTTTTTCTGTCCCTTTTTGCCCTCGACCGTGAATTGCACCCTTTCTCTATATTGTCGTGTGTATAAAAATTAATATGTCGAAAACAAAAATTTTTGTTAAATAAAATTTAAGTATTTGTGAAACAAACAAAATGAAATTGTTTTTATTTTATATATAATATGTATATACATTTTTTGGATATTACTGCTTAAATTATGGGTATGTTCTACTACCTAAAAACAAATATATAAGAGCATTTATTGTCAAAAATGTAGGCCTTTCTATAACTAACAATTTAAGGGCGTATGCTGCCTAAAATCTTAGGTCACATATTACCTAAAAAGCAAATTTATTGACAAAAATGTAGGCCTTTCTATTACCTAAAAAGACGTTTTATGGCACTACATTGCCTTAAATTTTAGGACACATATTACCTAAAAATCAAATTTATTGCTTAGAAAACTTTAGGTAATGGAGGACTGAAATTAAGTCCATATATTCCTTGGCTGTTTTTTAAGGTCATATGGACTTAAATTTCAGGCAATTTTTTACATATATAATAAATTATTTTTTCTGAGTGTATGCTGCAGTGGGGCTTTGAACCTTCCATTGCGTGCCAATTCGTTGCCGGGAATATTGTTATTTCCCGGTATCAATCTTAGGGTTAGGTTGTTGTTTTTGCTGCCTAGTTGCCAACCACCTATAAAGGCCACAGGCAACGTGGCGCTTTCTCGTTGTGCCGGTTTTTGCTGTTGAGTCGCATTGAAGTTCCCAAGCGATTATGGCATTGCAGGCATGAGGAGGTAGCTGTTGGCTGGTAGTGAATAAGGCAAAGATCGCTGATGATGACGCAGAGATGCAAATGAAACAGCTGTACTAAACACCTAGCCGCCTTTGTGTTGTGTTGTGCTGTGTTTTTTTTGTTTTTAGGTTGTGTTCAAACATAACGAAACCGCGAGCCCGCAAAATTTTAAAGGTTTAAATAAATTTTAATAAATTTTTCTTTCCCCTTAAATTATTCTTTCTGGTCAATAGATTGCTCTTGAGTCTCATTATTGGATTTCAAAATTGACACCGAATCTCGATATGATTTTCCGTAATTGCTTGCGTTTTACTATGGTTAAGTAAAAATTCTGTTATAATTTCGTCTATTAAGCAACCCAGACGATCCGATGTGTGCCCGCCTTCAAAATTGCGACAAGCCGGTGATTACAAAAATATCAAAGAGAGTCCAAACAAAATCTCGATGTGATGGGCCATTTCTGAAAATAGATAGGATAGGATTCAACCCTCCAATATACATCAATATATATCTTATCGGTACAATACTTTACCAGCTAGAAGAATAGCCTTAACGACATGTACAATGTACATATATGTGGCAGTGGAACTAGGCTATTAGATAGCGTTTATTTCAGCTAGTGTACGTGTGATAGCCCGCTAGCTGGGGTAGTCCATAAGTCTGATGCAATATACCAATTTAAAATGCAAAAGTCTTTGCCCATGTTATCGTTCAATTTGATATGGTTAAAATAAAAATCAGCTGACGACATGTGCGATAAAATGAAAAGAGAGTTTTTTACGTTAATGCGTGTAATTAGGCACAGTAGCGGATCCAGGGCAGGGGAGTCCATAGAGGCTGAAGCCCTTTTCGCCCAAATATCCGATTTGGCTCAAACTTGGTAGATTTATGTAAATGCTCATAATATGGACCAGTAACAAGTTTGGGATCGATAGCATTGAAAATAAAAAAGTTTTTCTTACTAAGACTATTTTTTTTATGGCAGCTATACTATATAGTTGACCGATTTAAATAAAACTACGAAGTTTGGAGACGTTTTCGTTGAAGACAAAAAAGTTTTTCTCACTAAAGCTAGTTTTTCGACCGACCATTCCTATGTCAGCTATATGCTATAGTCATCCGATCCAGCCTGTTCCGTCAAAAGTGCAGCTTGTTTGCACCACAAACACTTCGTGCAAAGTTTGCTTAAGATAGTTTTAAAACAGCCGAATGAGATGGCATAGAAACTTTAACTGGAACTTGTTACCTAGTGTAATTGTTGATCAATTATACGGCCCATGTTAAGTACCACAAAAAAACAATAAAATATAATAATAAAATTCTCTAAAACAACAAACAAAAACCAAATTGAGATACACAATTTCAATGCGTAATCTCAGTATTTGTTTAGCTGTAATTCATAATAAAAACATGTTAGCCGCTCTCTGTGAGCTTTCTCTCGACTTGTTTTGGCGTTCTCTTCAAACGTGTCGCGTTATCTCGTTGGGCCCCAAAGCTTTTCAAACTTTTCATGTTAGATTAATTGATTGCTGGCGGTTATGATCAGTTTAACTTTGGAGGCGAGAGAAAATAGACGGAAATTTAAATAAAATGGCATTGCGCAGTGTTCTATTCACAAGGCAGAGACAAAAGGCGTTGCCCACTATCTGTTGGCAGACGCAAGTAAATAGCAATTCATAGATATAATCCAGAACTCAGTGTAAGTCGCAATTCGAAACATTTTCAGCGCTGGCAAACCAATGCAGCCGCAGCTGAGAAAGCAAATCTCTCTAGAGATGATGCCGATTGGCAACAGGCGCGTCCTTTTGAAGAGGTTCCGCGAGCCAATTTACTTTCGCTTACCTGTAAATTAGTATTACCTGGTGGAAAGTACAAGAACCTGGATATAACGCAAATGGTAATGACCATGCGTAAGGATTATGGTGACATTTTCTTTATGCCCGCCATGTTTGGACGCCAGTCCATTTTAACCACACACAATCCCAAAGACTTTGAGGTTGTATTTCGTCACGAGGGTGTTTGGCCACATCGTCCGGGCAGTGATACATTGCGGTATCATCGGGAACAACACAGCCGTGAGTTTTTTCAAGGTGTCGAAGGTCTTATACCCACCCAAGGTAAGACCTGGGGCGACTTTCGTTCTGTAGTGAACCCCGTTCTTATGCAACCCAAGAATGTGAGGCTGTACTACAAGAAGATGTCACAGGTCAACCAGGAGTTTGTGGAGCGGTAAGTTAACACTACGGTTTGAAGTAAATTATTACTGAGCTGAAATTTTCCCCACCAAGAATCAAGGCCATACGGGATCCAAATACCTTAGAGGTTCCAGCGAATTTCATAGATGACATTAATCGCTGGACTTTGGAATCGGTCTCAGTGGTGGCACTGGACAAGCAACTGGGATTACTTAAAAATGAATGCATCAATAAGGAAGCGATGCTTCTTTTCAAAAGCCTCGACGAGTTCTTTGAATATACAGCTGATCTGGAAATAAAACCCTCCATCTGGCGGTATATAAAAACAAAGAACTTTAAGAAACTAATGAAGGCTTTCGACAACATTCAGGAGGTAACCTCGGCGTTTGTAAATGAGGCAGTGGAACGCTTGGAGGCAGAGGCCAAGCAGGGCATCGTAAAACCAGAGAATGAGCAAAGTGTGCTCGAGAAACTGTTGAAGGTCGACAAGAAGGTGGCTACTATTATGGCCATGGATATGTTAATGGCGGGTGTGGATACCGTAAGTTATAGCCCCAATACTTCCACAAATACCAATTGAAACCCACTTTAATTAATTAGACCTCCAGCACTTTTGCGGCTTTGATGTTGACCCTGGCCGCTAATCCAGAGAAACAAGCCAAGCTGCGGGAGGAGGTGATGCAAGTGCTGCCAAATAAGGATTCGGAATTCACAGAGGCCTCCATGAAGAACGTGCCCTATTTGCGAGCTTGTATGAAAGAATCGCAACGGCTCTACCCCTTGGTGATAGGTCATGCGCGGACTACAGCTAAGGATTGTGTTCTGAGTGGCTATAGGGTGCCAGCGGGCACCTTCATTTCCATGATCCCTCTAGGGTTACTTTCCAATGACCAATATTTCCCGCAAGCTGCAGAGTTTCTACCCGAACGCTGGTTGCGCAGTGCACCTGATGGAGAGGGCAAGTGTCCAGCAAACTCGTTGAAATCCACAAATCCATTTGTGTTTCTACCCTTTGGCTTTGGGCCACGCATGTGTGTGGGTAAACGGATTGTGGACATGGAATTGGAGTTGGGAATCGCTCGTTTGATTAGAAATTTCAAGGTTGAATTTAACCATCCAACTGAAAATGCATTCCGTTCCTTGATCATCAATGTACCAAATATACCACTTCAGTTCAAGTTTACAGACTTGTCCTATTGAAACGTATGACTGTCGTTTTGTATCTATGTATATGTATTTGAAAACAATTCAGATAATTTGTGGTGATAAGATTATCGATTTCTTTGTTTAAATGCATTAAATATACTAAATGCATGTGTACGTACTCTGTATTTATGTCTAACCAAACCGAATTTCCCATATCAAGAAGAATGGTATTTTGCGGGAGCCTTAGATACAAATTAATACTCTTAGATACAATAAACACTGAAATGTTACTACAATTTTGACTATTAATGAAGTCATCCAAATGAGAACTAATTGTGATATTGGCTGTACCGAAGTCTGTATACTCTTGCAAATGTATTCGATCATGCAGAGGAAAGTGTTCGTTTTTTGATCCTAATTGGTAGGTTTACTTCGTTTATTGTAAGAATTGGTCACCATATTTATACCCTGTACCCATTAAAAATAGGTAAAGGGGGATCATGAAATTATGCATTTGTATGTAACAGGGAGAAGAAAACATTTCCGACCCTATAAAGTATATATATTCTAGATCAGCATCAACAGCCGAGTCGATTTAGCCATGTCCGTGTCCGTCCGTCCGTTTGTCCGTCCGTCCATCTGTCCGTCTGTTTGTATAAACGCGTCGATCTCAGAGACTATAAGAGATAGAGACTCAAATTTTTGCATGAACATACACACCTGATCATATTAATAGGTACACACCGGAATTTTTTAATTACAGATGGTTTTTTCGTACTTTTAGTGTTGACAACATTTTAATTTTTGGTTTTTTGTTGTTGTCAATGTCTGGCCACACTGTGACAAAGAGTTGAAAGAGGGTCTGCCCCGTATATCAAAGCTTTTCTATAAATTGCGAGTCCACCACACATTTCGCCTGATCATAATAATAGGTACAGTCTCCGTTTTTCAGTGATTTTGTAACTAAAGGCAAATACAGAGAATTAAATAATTATTTTTTTTTAGAAAAAGTGTGTAAATTTTCATTTTTACTAAAGAACTAAAAGAAGCTCGATTGGTTCTTAGTCTAAAAAAAGAAGGCAAATCTTTACGAGCCATCGCCAAATTAATGAACAGGTCTCATAATTTTGTTAAAAATGCATTAGAAAGAAAAACAGAAACCCTTGACCACTACATAGTATCATTGTGCAAAAAGGACCCATTTAAGTCGTCGAAGGCTATTGCAGTCGGAATTGGGAATTCAGTTAGTGCTCCAACTATCCGAAGACGACTACAAGATGCCAACCTACTACGAAGAATTGCCAGAAAAGTCCCACCTATGCGCAAAACAAATACCACCATGAGGCAATCTTTTGCAAGGGACCACAAAGACTGGGTAGGATGCACCGGGGAGAAAAATCGGAGAAACATATTATGGAGCGATGAACCAAGATTAATTTGTTTGGGAATGACTGTGAAAGGAATGTTCGACGCCCTAATGGAAAGGAATTCCATCCACGGTTTACAAAAAAACAGTCAAACATGGAGGTGGCAATATAATGGTATGGGGTTGCTTCTCCTGGTACTGCGTAGGTCCAATTCATCACACTACGAACAAAATGAATGCTGAAGAGTACAATCCATATTGGAAACAGTTATGGTACCGTATGCTGAGGAAAATATGCCATTACGTAGGGTATTTCTTGAAGATTATTTTCCCAAATAATCATCTATATAAAAATAATTAAGGACGAGGAGTTGATGTTCTGAAGTGGCCAAGCCAATTTTCACCTACACCCTCCTAAAAAAGAAAGCCCATACTTAACATAAAAAAGAACACCACATAGAATTTAAAATTAAACAAATTATGGGAAAGTGTCCAAAATACTGTGGTATTAGCCACCAGTGGAATTTATAAAAAAAAATACGAATCACAAACAAATAATCTTTTATGTTATATTATAATCCTGTGTTACAATTAAGTTTATTTTATTAAAAACAAATAGCTTAAGAACCAATGAGAACAAACACTTCCCCCTTTTTGTACGACGATTAAGGAAACAAACTAAAACTTAAATCGTATAACAAACCCACAGCATCAGGACGAATAAGCTGTATTACCACGTACCACAATGAAATAATTTTCGAGATTCAAATTATACTGACGAATAATGACTTTCCAAGGAGTATTATAAAAACATTAATCGAATGGAAGCAAAACGAAAAAACCAAAAGAGAATAGACAACCCAATTCGTAAAGATCCCTTACCCATGACCCGGAACTCTCAGAACGTCTTGCAAAACCCCACTGCTTTAACCTTAATCTCATTGACAATGCAGCCAAAAGTAATTTAATATACAAAATTCCATGCAAAGGGGATTCAGTAAACGCGTGCAACAAACTATACAAAGTCAAAACTTAAAACCAGGATCTACTCCACCAACATTAGCTTAGTATTGAACTCCACGTTAGGCGGTACAGGCGTGTAAAATATTGTATGTTAAAAATGTTCAAAGGTTTTGTTTTAAATGCATTCTAGTCTGAAAAGCGCATTACTTCAAGTGACACCAAAACAAGAGTTCCACCCTACTATTTTACGATTGCGAAACAGATCTCAAATTACAATTTTATGGTAAAATTACGGAAACTTACTAAAAATTACTTACTAGTTCTTTGTAGGTTCGATTTCCCTGAGATTTTCGGATAGTTCACTGTGCATCGAGAAAGTTATTGTAAACATGAACACAAGTCGGCTTTGAGCATCTCTAATTTCTGTGCTCCGAACAAAACGAAAAGCTGTCAATAACTCATAGTGAGGCTGAAACCAAAGTAAAATATCACTCCTACTATTTAAGCAAGGCTTGCAACAGATATAAAATACTGAAGAAGCTTAGTCCGGGGGCTTGAACCCGTTGTTAAGTCTAAAGATCGGTTCGCGGACCGGCTCTCGGAACCCCTGAACCCAAGATTTTGTTTCGAGCCTCGTTCTTTTGAATATAACAGAATAGTTTAGATTTAAATATACTTATATTTTTAAGTAATATTCTATACTTTGAGAATGTAATTTTAGTTGTCAAATTCATTCGCTGACATTTACACCATTTGAGAACTACTTTGTTTAAGTTAGTCAGCATTTTATCTTCTAGGAGCTGTTCATCAATACTATTTCTTAGGTCAGAAAGATCAATCTTAAGTGTTGATAAGGCCCGTTCAACTGATACCTGAGTTGCTGGAACAGCAAGTATAGTCAGTATAGTGTTATTTTTTGCACCTTTCCACAATTTGAAAAGATTTCTCGATGTAGGGTGTATGCAGCACAACAAACTTTATTCCTACAGGTATTCATTCCATTGAGGTGATTTGGAGCATCATTACATTCTTCCAAGTTGTATTCCTTTTCTGCTCTACAATTGACATTTAAAAGCCGTTCTGCTCGAGCCATATTCGCTCCTTTATCGACGGTGATAGTGTAAATGCGCGCTAGAGAAAAGTCGTGGTATTGAAAAACTTCTTAACTTTTACAAGTCCTTAATTTCTATATTTGCCTGAATGCGTTCGAAATACTACATAATTTGGTGTACCGAAAACCTTTCGAAAAAGTGGTCCGGTTCGGGTCATAGTTCGAGGAATCAAAAATTTTAGGGGTTCGGCTCAACGTCCGATTCGACAGACCCAAAACACCAAAACCCCCCCTGGCTACGCCACTGCTATAGCCATCGGATTTAGATCAAACTTGCCAGAATTGTGTGGTAGCATATAAACAAAACATTATATTAAAATAAGTAAGAGTTTTACGGTCGAGTGCCCCGACAGCAAAATACCCTATTCCAAGTAATGTATTTCCTATAGCATTGAACTACTTTTATTTTAAAATTTATTTGAATAAATGGGAAGACGCACTTGCATATATTCGGTGTTATTGCTCAGATCTTATAGTGGTATACAGAATAGACAGATATTGCGCCTTACTGAATATATATTAAGTCACTAGGTTTAAGCTTAAAAATTTTAGCTCTGAGAGTTTTTCGCGGTTAGAAGAAGGAGGAGGAGGAATTTGCCAAATCTGGAGCAAACTTGATCTGGGTACAGTATACACCTACATAAATGCAACAATTTGTGGCTCTACCTCTTATAGTATCTGAGATCAACGCGTTCATACAGAGAGAGAGAGACAGTTTTTCGCTGCTAAAAGATGGAGGAGGTGGAATTTTCCAAATCTGAAACCAACTCGATGAGGGTACAGTATACATCTGCACACATGCCAAAAATTGTGGCTCTATCTGTTACAGTCTCTGAGATACAGACAAACAGACGGACATTGCTAAATCGACTCGGCTGTTGATGCTGATCAAGAATATATATACTTTATGGGGTCGGAGATGCTCCCTTTTTCTATGCGTTACAAACATATTGACAATTTTAATATACCCTCTCCAGAGTATAAAAATAGTTACAATGCCAAACAAACTCTACTCTCAACCAACTGGAAAATCATGCAAGAATCAATGCATAAGAGAAAATCACAGACAAGGGATCTCTATGGTAATAAAACCGCTAAATACTTAAGAAACTGCTTTTCTAGACCACAAAACTATGATTAGGACAATACTGAACCGCAATATATACCATTGGTGATCATACTCCCATTGATCTGAGTTATTTTTTTGACAACAGGCGTAATTCAGACGATTAGAAAAATTGTCTCGTTTCGAGGCGCCGACACGCGAAAGCAAACGTCGCAACAAATGCAATTGACTCACATAAAAGTAAGTTAAAACAACAAAATTCGTGCGTATCGGAGCATGGTGTCAGCTGGGCGCAGCAGGTACAGTGTGTGCGATCGAGATTTATTTACTTTCGATTTCAATTGAACTGTTTCAGAACTTCGTTGCAAGTGTTTTAAACTCAGAAAAAATTATTGAAAGGCGCAGAATAATGTGAGTTATTGGCTAATACAGACCCTTTTACATCATCAAAAGCGATTGTAAGCAAAATTTTTAATACGAACCGTCCGATGGAGATTAGTAAGTTCAAAATAACGCGACGGGTTAGCCCGTTGATATTGAAATCAAATCAGCACAGCAGAATCGTTGGTCAAGTTGTGTCCCAGGAATATCCTTAAGCCATTTGCGCGAGCATGCTTAATTACATTAGTACAGGTATAAAACTATAGGCACCCCCCCGCGCCCGCGTTCATTAAAACATGGCATGAAAAGAATAGGGATCAACTCTTAAAACTCTATTTAAATATATTGCAGCTTTAACAGAAAAATATGTATCTTGGTGTCCATCTGGTTCATTTATCGTCGACTGCTTCCGCAAGTGCTCTTTCATTTGCGTTAATAAAACATGAAACTATACGCTTTTTCAACCAAATAGAGCGCAAGTAAGGCCAAAAAAGGGGAGATGAAGCGTGCTGCCCTTGAAGATTTTCGCCACGGCACGACACTCTTATCCATCATCATTGGTCTTAGGACCTTGCTTTGGGAAGTAAAAGCCTCATTAAATTCTGTCCTCCGCATTTTGTTGTCATCTATGGATGGAGCCTGTCAAATATGAAGTTAATAAGAGTATGCAACGCAATCAAGCTATTTTATATTCACATGTCGGCGTTTAGTTCCTCGCGCCTTAGCATTCGACTTGGACTTGCGATCAACCACTTTTAGGTTTACAACTGATGGCATTGCATCCAAACTGGCGAAGCCAAGTTTTTGAGCCATGGCTTCATCCGGTTCGCAATAGATCATATCGAACAGATCTTCAGAGTTCACACTGCATACAACATTTGGGCGCTGTGACCTCCAATGGACGCGATTGTGTTGAGACATTCTTAAAAATATGTGACAACCGAAACTTATTAATTGTCTAAATTCTTCCACAAAATTTATATGTATGTATAAGTATATGTTCTCTTTACTGAACTGTGTCAATAACTAGATTAATACAAGGGCTTGCTATACCTCAACTGTTGGAAAGGATTTGAAAATTTTTTCGAAGACGACTTTGTTGATACATAATTAGACCCTGGGTTTAATGTTTTTCTTCATTGCTCCTCAAATTTTGGATTTAGGCATTAGTGTTGCCAAATCGGCCTTGTTTCTGTGATTTCTATCTTTTTTTTAAACCGGACTGCAGGAAAAATTTAGAAACAGTGGGAAGCGGGAATTCTGGCTTTTTTAAAAATGAAATGATTTTGGCTTTTTTCAGCTATATTTCTATTTTGAAGTCATTTGCAAAACTTATAAGCAAATTACAGTTTCTCACCTCTGTCAGTCAATTATAGACTTTAATTTAGGGGTGTCCAATACCAATACAATTGAAAGAAATATATGTCATGTAAAAACTACCACAAGAAAAAGATAGAAAATCCGATTTTTGATTATTGTGTGTGTGTTTACTACTGCTGTCTGATGAAAGCAGCCAACAACAAAGCCTTAGCTCGGAAAGAAAGAGAAGAGAAAATGCGCTTAAAGTTGTTGTTGCTCTACGAAACCAGATGCTTTGGGTGACGGGCTAAACGCCGGCAAAAAAACCTTCGCTCGGGAAGAAAGAGAAAAGAGGACACATATGAATTTGTTGTTGCTAAATGTGCAACAACGAATGCGCGGCTTGCGGAATGGGCTTGGAACCCCTGCTTCAATTGATACCTCTAACGTTCAGGAAACTGCCATCTCTAAGTGCTAGCCAAGTTTACAGATCGTCTTACAAAATTGCCAAAAGTTTTGAAAGAAAAATATTGTGAAGTCTGGCTGCAGGACCCGGAGTTTAAGGCTCGGCTTCGGAAGTACAAATTTGATACCTCTCAAGCTTACTGCAGTTATTGAAAATGCACAATATGACAATGAAATATTCTTATATTTGTTTTTTTTTTTAGAAACGTCAAACCTAAACGCAACGTATTTCGCCCTGTTAAAATGCACAATGTAGAAAAGTTAAATGCTGCGTGGGCAACGGCAAAGTCTACACGACATTAGAAAATCAGTTCATTTCCCCAAACAATTCTACATTTTTCGTGCAGCAATCTAAATACCACACGGACGTTTCGGTTTTCTACATTAACGTTTGGATATTGAAATCCTACACGCGCATGTGGAAATTCTACACGAAAACTGCAGCTGAATTCTTATATTTTTCGTTTAGCAAGCTGGTTGTCACACGTGACGTGTGGGATTTATAAATGTACATTAAGATTTACAAAATCTAAACGCTGCGTGCTAAAAATCTACACGAATCGTGCGCAAGTT
Organism: Lordiphosa stackelbergi; assembly: GCA_018904235.1. NCBI lineage: Eukaryota > Metazoa > Arthropoda > Insecta > Diptera > Drosophilidae > Lordiphosa > Lordiphosa stackelbergi. Next base: position 92,483 of record JAEIFU010000357.1, read on the forward strand.
TCTGTTGCCTGTATATAAGTAGCGATTGCGTTGAATTAGAACTTGAGAATTACAAGCATGCAAATATTGGAGTGTGCCTTTAGCAGATTCAATTCAAGTAATGTCTTAGAGGCCGTGCCTTACACGCGTTACGTGGCGCAGACGTCTAAAACATCATCCCAATCGTGTTGCAGTCCAAGGGGCCGGGATATCAAATCTACCAGAGAAAGTAAAAAAAATTAATATTTGAAAAAAAAAAAATTAAAAAGCTACACGAAAATGTAGGATTTCTACACGAGTGTGGCTTTCTGAATTCTACACGGCGCGTGTAGGTATTCTGCACGCGCGTGTGGCATTCTGAATTCTACACGCCACGTGAGGGTTTTTAGCACGCGCGTGTGGCTTTCTAAATTCTACACGGCGCGTGTAGCTTTTCTACACGTCGCGTTTAGCTTTCTCATTTCAACATGCGGCGTGCAGAAAAGCTACACAAAAGCAATGGGTTGAAAATCCCGGTCGAGACGTGTAGAAATACTACATTTTCGTGTAGCTTTTGCATTTTTTTTCTCTGTGTTGAAAATAACGCAAACTGAAACGTTTTTCCAAAGAAATGACACTAACGCGTTCGGCTTGGTAAAGGAAGTTCTGATAGCTATCTGTTTGTTAAAAAAAAAAAAAAATCCTTCAGATGCTAGCGTTTTTTTACACATGTGTGTGTTTTAACGACTTTTATAATAATCAAACCTTAAATTTTATGCCGGCCCGAGGTCCCGTTATGCTTGCACATAACATTGAAAACAGGAACACACCACATCAGAAGGGAGGCTAGTTAACAAGACCTCGAGCCGGCATAAAATTCAAGGTTTTTCTAAAACCATAGTTTGAACTAGTCCGATTTTAACCAGGGTTTAAAAAAGTGAATTGCAGCAGTTCAAGACGATTGTTAAGAAAAAGCGAGCAGCAGCAGCAATCGTCGCATCATCGATTTTGATTTTGATTCTGATTCGAAGCAGCAGCGCGTGCTCGCTTTCAGAAGGTTGACGGCAGCGCAAGCGCTGCGGAAGTCTTTCACATCTCGTTATTCTCTCTAAATGTCACGTGACGCACAAATCAAATTTTACCCTACTAAAATCGTCCGTACCGAAAACAAAGAGTTTTCACAAAAAAATAATGTTGTTCCTGCGTTGTATTAAATTTTGGGAGGCTTGATAATTCTAAGAAAATTTCGTGGCGACAGCGCTGTCGTCGACTTGCAGAAACAAACACATCCTGCTGCTTCGACCTACGCCACTGAACAAAAGCAGACTCAAAATCTAAAATGATAAAGCCTGCTGCAGTTCGCTTTTTCTCAATAACCGTTTTGTATTGCTGCCTTCCACTGCTACTTCTGTTTTTCTTAAAAGCAGAAGCAAGAGCACGTATTGATCAGCTGCAAAAAGTCGAAGCTGTGAAAGTAAACATTTTTGGACTTTCGCTACTTCGACTGAAGCAATTAAAACACTGATTTTAACGGTAATACATGATAATTTTAAGTAAAACCTAATACTCTGGCAAAGTTTCCAAAAGACCGATCAAATTTTTAAATGTACATAGCTGCTTTACAAAGTGAATAACTAAATACAGTGGAAATACTGCTACCACCAGTCCGATCTGGACAGTTTTTGGAACAAGCTTACATACATACATATTTCTATAAATTTTAGTTTTAGCAACAAACAAAGGGGTCAGATTTGAAATGATTTTCGGCGTGACATACTTATAGCCCCAACTAATAGACCCATTTTATCAGAAGAGAACTAAAAAATAAATAATTTGGGAGCTCAACATTGAACTTGTTTATGTTTTCCACACACATACCGCTCTCAGCGAGCTTTTGCTGACCTGCTCTCTCCATTCTTACACAAAAGCTTTTTGAGAGTTTGTATGACAAGTTAATTGATCGCCAGCCGGAACGACCAGTAAACTTTTGGTGGCGAGAGAAAACAAACCAAAATTTCAAACATAATGCAAATGCGCAGCGCAGTTTTTATATTTAAGGGGCAAAAGGCGATACCCGCTATCTGCTGTCGTGCACAGGTAAGTGTACTTAACAAATAAACTCCAACATTGAATCAAATCGCATTTACATTTTAGTTTCTACGCTGGCAAACCAATGCAGCCGCAGTTGAGAAACCAAAGCTCTCCAGAGATGAGGTCGACTGGGAACAGGCGCGTCCCTTTGCCGACCTGCCTAAAGTGAAATTTCTGCCCCTTTTGGGTAAAACTTTGTTACCTGGTGGAGCTTATAAAAATTTGGACATCAACCAATTGATACTGAAAATGCGGAAGGACTACGGCGATATATTCATGATTCCCTCTGTGTTTGGACGCAGGCCAATCTTGACCACACACAATCCCAAAGACTATGAGGTTGTATTTCGACACGAAGGTATTTGGCCAGATCGTCCAGGCAGTGAAACATTACGATATCATCGGGAGCAACACAGCCGCGATTTTTTTCAAGGTGTTGAAGGTCTTATACCCACCCAAGGTAAGGTCTGGGGGGAGTTTCGGTCTGTGGTGAACCCCGTTCTCATGCAACCCAAGAATGTGAGGCTGTACTACAAGAAGATGTCACAGGTTAACCAGGAGTTTGTGGAGCGGTAAGTAAACCCTGCAATTTTAAGTTAATTATTACTGAACTCAGTTTTTCCCCTACCAAGAATTAAGGCCATACGGGATCCCCATACCCTAGAGGTACCGGAAAACTTCCTCGACTACATTAATCGCTGGACCTTGGAATCGGTATCTGTGGTGGCACTGGATAAGCAACTGGGACTACTCAAAGACGAGTGCAATAGTAAGGAAGCGGTGCTTCTTTTCAAGAGCCTTAAAGAGTTCTTTGAGTATACAGCCGATCTGGAAATGAAACCTTCACTCTGGCGTTACATTGCAACGCCCAAGTTTAAGAAACTGATGAAGGCCTTCGATAACATTCAAGAGGTAACGCTAACACTGGTCAACGAGGCCATTAATCGCTTGGAGGCGGAGGCCAAGCTAGGTGTCGTAAGGCCAGAGAATGAGCAAAGTGTCTTAGAGAAGTTGTTGAAGATCGATAAAAAGATTGCCATCATTATGGCCATGGATATGTTAATGGCAGGCGTAGATACCGTAAGCAATAGCCTTTATTTCTATTACAGACAATTTAAACCCATTCCAATTACCTAGACCTCCAGCACTTTTGCGGCTTTGATGTTGACCCTGGCAGCAAATCCAGAGAAACAAGCCAAGCTGCGGGAGGAGGTGATGCAAGTGCTGCCAAATAAGGATTCGGAATTCACAGAAGCCTCCATGAAGAATGTGCCCTATTTGCGTGCTTGTATCAAAGAATCACAACGCCTTTATCCTTTATTAGTTGGAAATGGTCGCGTTACCGCCAAAGATTGTGTACTCAGTGGATATAGGGTGCCGGCCGGCACATTCGTTACCATGATCCCTCTGGGTTTACTTTCCGATGACCAATATTTCCCTCAAGCTGCAGAGTTTCTACCCGAACGCTGGTTGCGCAGTGCACCTGATGGAGAGGGCAAGTGTCCAGCAAACTCGTTGAAATCCACAAATCCATTTGTGTTTCTACCCTTTGGCTTTGGGCCACGCATGTGTGTGGGTAAACGGATTGTGGACATGGAATTGGAGTTGGGAATCGCTCGTTTGATTAGAAATTTCAAGGTAGAATTTAACCATCCAACTGAAAATGCATTCCGTTCATTGCTGATTAGTGTACCAAATATTCCACTAAAGTTTAAGTTTACAGATTTGTCAAATTGAAATGTTGTTGTTTTAATTTGTGTTGTCAGACTATTGACAGTTAAAATACCTTTTCATTCATATCTTGCTTGATCCCATTTGACAATAATGAAGTGGGATAGAGCTTAAATTGTAAGTGCACCTTCCCAAAAAATATTTAAAAAACGTTGAACAAACTACAAAGTTTTTGTATTTTGCTGGCTTGAGGTCGGTGGAGAGTTACAATTCAATGTAATCAACACAAATCAACAGAGATTAATTACAACAATTTGGAATAGCAATTGGTATGTCCGTACAAAAATAACCACATCTTATCATCAGCGGACTCTGTATTGCATATTCACATTCAAACAGCCACACAGTTGTCCATTATATAACAATCTATCGCCGAACCACGCATTGGGGACTGCAATGTGCTAAGCGTCGAGATCAGTTACACTTAACTACGCTTAAAAATTGTTGCAGTAAAGATGGGTATTTTTAGCTAAAAGCTAGTGTAATTTCTTTATTTTGTAATTTTAGGAAGAACTTTTTAAAATGTTATACCCAGATGAGAAAAAAATTTATTTACGGTACAATACTTTACAGGAATAGAATCTGTCAATCCAGAACCTGATATGTATTTTATGATACGAATATAGGGGCGCATTGGATCCAAGATTTCGGAAAAGTTTATATGGAAAATATTTAATTTTTACGCGATTGACTTGAAACTTGGTTTGTAAGCTAGTTCGCCAAATAATTCGACACGTGTTTTTCCAGATTTTGCAAAATCCACCCACGAGGAAAATGGTCCGAAAATTCTGTAGCACAATACTATTTTTCATCCAATTGGCTTGAAACTCGGTTTGTAAGGTCTGACTACGAAATAATTTGAAATTCGATTTTCCAATGTCGGAAAATCCGCACCCACGAGTGAAAATGCCCTGTAAATTAAACATTGTTATTTGTTGTTGGGAAAGTGGTGCACCGCTACTAATTTTGGTCTATTGTGCCCCCCTACTGAGTTTACCATTGCGGTGGCTGCACGCTTGCGTGCCAGTACATCGGCCAATTCGTTTCCGGGGATGTTGTTGTGTCCCGGTATCCATCGTAGGGTCAGGTTGTTCCTGCTGCCTGGTTGGTCCAGGTTGTTCTTTGTCTCTAAGACTAGCTTAGAGGTGAACTTGTTACTGCTGAGCGCTTTAAGCGCTGCTTGGCTATCTGAGAGGATAGCTATTTCTCTATAATGGATGTGCTTTCCCATATTACGGTCTGCTCAACGGCAGATGGCACATACTTCAGCGTGAAATATGCTTTTGAATTCTCCCATTGGTTTAGATATTTTCGTTCCTGGTCCTGCTACCCCAAGTTCGGTTCCTTGGGGCGTCAGGGACCCGTCTGTATACCACATAACTGTGTGTGGTTGCATTTTAAATGTTTCTTCTAGTGAGATCCATTCTCTCTTATTACTTTGGAATACAATGAAATTCCTGTCAAAGTGATACTCGGTTACCATTTCGAAATTGGGTTTGAGGATTAAAGGTATTTCCTTTTCCAGCTTTTCAGAGTCTCTGAGGCTTACTATGTGGTGTCTCCCCACTCCTTCTGCTGTTAATCTAAGCAGTGCACAGTGGGTGCATTTATATGGAGAGAGCGGCCAAAAATACTTCTGATGGAAATATCGGGCTAAAATTTATACTGTGAGGTCTATGAAGAGTGAAAACTGTAATAAGCAAAAATGGACTTGATTGGACATGTCCACGCCCACTCCGCTGATGCAGCGCTGCAGCAGCGAACATTCTTTTGCTGATAACTTGAGTATCTTTTATCCGATCTTTATCATTTCTTCGGCAGATCGGTAAATAATCTTGATTGCTAAATATCTCTAGAAGGTACGAACCGTCTATCAACAAAACTGTGAATGACACGAGATTTTTCCAAATTGCATTGGCGGGAGGGGGCGGTGAAAAAATTTTAAATAAACATACATACACGGCGAAACTTCATCTCTTACCATCTCTGAGATCTGTGTATTTCTAGGGACTGACAAATCAAAAAACATGCATTACGTTACAAATTACTGAACGCGCATTTTTAATATCTTAAAGTATTAAGAAACAAAATGTCATAACGAATTTTGAGGGCTGAGGAGGGCAAAATACTTAAAACTTTAACCAAACATTTGACACTAGAACCAAAAACAAACACAAAAATATACTTATCTAAAACAACGATTTACACAAAATTAAACACGAAATTTCTTTAAGTGAATCTGTAGAAGTTAAGTCAATTCCTTTATGTACAATATCCAATTTACACAACTTTAATTAATATAGCTTTTATACAAAAATTTAATTTAACTAAATTAACATGTTGCAGCGAGCCGCATGCACTGTACAAGGCAAATGAACAAATGGTCACACTTTCGAAGGTATTTTAAGAAAGCACAGTTATAATCAAAGCAAAATAAGTATGCCACTGTGAAGCTTGACCAATTAGCTGTAAATTAAAGCAATTACGGTTTGAAATTTTTAACATTAATTTTTGGATTTTTAACCTATGGCAGCAACCACTGTGCAGTGTTGCTTTTTTCTTCAGGCAGATGGTATGGTGGAGTGGTGCTAGCAGCTGCAGTTTTTGCAGCTGCGTCCTTACTGTGAGGAGGTTTGCTCTATCTCCCCACACAACAGCTCCATAAGTGATCATCGGTCTCACAACCATGAGGTATAACCATCAGGGTATGTGCGGTGCCATGCCCCACGATTTACCGGCTATGCTTCTGCATGTGAATTGTGCTCTAGTGCACTTGCTGAGTGCTTATTAAATCTCAGCCTGTTTTCAAAGACAACGCCGAGGTATTTGACTTCTTTTTGGCCTCATTCTGCTTAGCTTGTATTTTCTAGTGAACGGTAATATAATGGTTTTCGCAGGGTTTAGGTTGAGCCCAACCTCCCTGCACCAGTCAGACGTAACTTTCATTCCAATCTGGACTATGTCACATAAGGTTTCTTCGTATTTTCCTCTCGCAAGGATGACAATGTCATCAGCGTATCCTTGGCATGTTATGCCCAGGGAGGCGTGTTTCTCTAGGAGCTCATCCACCAGTAGGCTCCACAACAGTGGAGAGAGAACTCCCCCCTTAGGTCATCCTCTAGTTGTGGTAACTGTGATGGTTTCTTCACTTGCCACTGCAGAGGCTTCTCTGCATCGTAGAAGTGAATCTCCCCATCTGCCTACTGTGGGGATTATTACTCTTCTGATTAGAGCATTCTTGACAGCACTATGGGATGTGTTGTCGTATGCTCCCTCAATGTCTAGGAAGGCGCATAGAGCCACTTCCTTGTCTTCTATTGTTTTCTCGAGCATCTTCCCGAGTTGATACAATGCCGTGTCGGTTGAACGGCCTGCTCTGTACGCGAGCTGTGTTGGTTGGAGGGGTGCCTTTTTCAGCAGCGTACTTCTTATGCTGTTGTCCATTAGCTTTTCAATCGTTTTCAGTAAAAACGATGTCAAGCTAATGAGTTAAATTAAACATGCCAAATAACTATTTTTCATCCAATTGACTTTAAACTCGGTTTGTAGGGACAAAATTGGAATTCATTTGTGTTTTCATTTTCCGATGTTGGAAATAGCGCCGGGATGCCCACCGGGAAGTGGGATGTAGGCGAGAAGTGAGTGGGATGTAGGTGGTAAGTGTCTGGGATGTGAGTGGTAAGTGGTTGGAAAGTGGGCGGGATGTGGGTGGTAAATGGATGTAAAGTTGGTGGGACGGGGAGGGAAGTGGGTGGGAAGTTGGTGAAATATGGGCGGGAAGTGGGTGGGATGGGGGTGGCCTAGGAGTGGTAAGTTGTTTTAAAAGTGCATGGGATGTGGGTGGGAAGTGGGCTGGAAGTGGGTGGGATGTGTGTGAGATGGGGGTTGTACGTGGGTAGAATTGATATTGGTTCTATACTGTAGAAGGAGCAGCGAAGCTTGACGGGATATATGCTAAGTCAAAATATAAAAAGATTTGACTCAATTCTTAAGTCTCCAAATATTTGAAGTCACTTCCTGGTGCACAGTGTGTTGTATTGGTATGACCATATCTGAGATCCAATATAGTTTCATCATCCAGCCCAGTTTCAGTTCGCAGATTAACCCAACTGAGAATAAAACACAAACTCCTTTTTTTTATACATTTAATGCCGATTTCTCATCTTCACATCAACTAACAAATAACAGAGTAAATTGTACGTTTATCTGACACCTAGCAGCTATCTAGAAGATAAGAAATCGGCCTTTAAAGCTATTTCATTTCCAGTAAATATATAGAATGTATATATGTAGATACTAGTACACTCAATAGATTATATTGTATATTGTACATTTGTGGTAAACATTTTACAACAGTTTTACAGTTAAACAGCTCTTGATTTTCATTTGATAAATTGATTTTTGTTATATTTTTTTGGTATTTTGTTTTACAATTTTTGGCCAATTTCAACAATCATTTTGATTGCTGCTTAGTTTTAGTTTTGGAAATGCCTTTAAAGTTGTAGAGTCGAGTAAATAACTGCAATAGTTTTGCATATTTGTAAATAGCGATACACTGAAAATTCCTTTAATTTTTTTTTTTTTTCATTTTACTGCTCTGCACTTTGTTTTTATTGGTCCAAATGGATATTGAAACTTTAACAGATTGGTACGATATTTTTTTGAAGGATTTTAGCTATAGAAAATATACAATTCTTTGTTTTTAGTTTATTTCATTGATTTATCTAGATAGAAATTTCTTTAAATTATGCTGAAACGTGAATTCTACGTATACGTACAATTGTATAAATCAAAGAAGAGAATTCAGTCCTAAATTATGGATATGAAACGTTTGGTTCCTAATATACATTTAAACATTCATACATACATATGGTATAAGTATAAGTAATAACATGATTTATTAGCTGCATTCTCAAATCCTACTACATTAAATTCATTGGCATTTTTCGTGATTTCATATCAAATTTGTTTATAGAATGACTCAATTCAACCAAATGCAAATTAGAAACAACATAACAATGAAAAAGTTTTGCCAAAGATTTTATACCATTTTAAAGGTTAATTTTACAAATTTCTGTTTTGTTGGTAAATAGGTAAAGTTTGGGAGAAATGAAAACTGAAAAGAGGTTAGAAGTTAAAACGACATCGGAGTTTGAACCAACACACTTTTCGCACAAATGCAACCTCAGTAGACAAGAGTAAAGGCAAAGGAAATACAATATCTAGATGTGAAAATTTGTAGAGGCGTTTAGGTCTCCGAATCTCCGGCGAGCGATGGGCATATAGTGGTCCGTTGCGCCATCGGTTTCCGACTCGTTGTTCTTCTTAAAAAGCAATTTAGAAAAATTATCGTTACGCCTCTCGACTTTTGAAGAGCACAACAAGTAAATTTAAGAAAATAATTCAAATTAATTTTTTCTTGCTGATGAAGACGAAAAATTTGTTGTTGTTGCAGTGCCCTTTCGTTAGATTTTAATTTCTATTGATTGAGGATTTTTATTTCAATTCTTTCTTATTTGCGTGAACAATTTGTAAAAATTTTGGGTTTATTGCCTTTTTTGTTGAGGTTTCAAATAACAAGTAAACAGAAACACACACGGAGAACTCGCCTAATTGCAGGACGACATTGGTTGGAGATTCACCAGATGCCTGCCCTTTAATTTTTTGAAGATTTTTTTCATGTAAATGCGTAAGGTGGTTAATCCGTAAGCTCCATTTTTGGCATAGTTTTTCCAGTAATTCGGCCGATATCTCACCAATATTAGCTGTAATGTTGTCTTTCAGGGCTGCAATTGTGGCTGGCTTGTCCCTGTACTCGAGAAACTTCATGCAGCCCCACAAAAAATAATCTAGTGGGGTCAAATCAGATGATCTTTGCGGACAATAGACTGGTCAATTGGTCCATGGTTTCGCGTAACGTGTGGCATTTGGCACCGTCTTGTTGAAACCACATTTCAACCAAGTTCAATTCTTTCGTTTTGGGGAAAATAAATCGGTATCATAGCACGGTACTGTGCTTCATTGCACCACTGCAGTGGTCAGAATAAAGATAAAGTCTGAATATTAAAATTTCGGTCTCAAATTTGGCACAGATAATAATGCTTAGACCAAATGCTAATTTCGGAAAAAAATTTGAATTTTGAAGAAAATTTGAAAATTTGTATTTTAAGCTAAAACCACTGCTAGTATGTCACTCCTGTTTTAAGGGACTGGAAATCCGATAGGAATAGCTGAATGACTACACAGAGGGAAATAAAACCTGTTTAGAAAATAAGTTGCCTACAACTTAAAATAAGAACAAGATGGTGTAAAAATTCTTGAGAACAAATGTTCCTGAAATGAGTAAAGTTGTTCTCAATCGGATAATATTTGTTTTAAACAACAACAAAACCGGCTTTTAACAGAGAGATATACAAGAGAGAGAGAGAGAGCGAGTGAGAGCCACACTGTATGATCTCTCTTTTGGCAGCTCAACCAAGCATAAGTAGTACTCTAGATATGATTCTGCAAAAGTGTACAACGGTTGAATGTGCTGGCGCGTCATTCCATACGTTAAGTGCATAAGGTACCAAGTTCAATTCCCAGTCAAGCCCGAAAAAATTTTTCTATGTTTTTCTGAAAAACTTTAATGAAACGAGTCAGGTAGAGTGGGTCGTTGAAGTGATGTTTGTGATTCTTATGGACATATATAGCTTGAGAGAGAAGTAGCAGCACGCACCTCCCTTCACTTCCAATCAAAAGAGGTATGTCTTCGATTCCTATTCCATCCAAATGTGAGGAATCCACCCACACCTGGTCCAAGAACAATTTTAACTCAAATCAAGTTCTTAAATAAAAATGGATCAATATCCACTCAATTTGAGTTTTTGCGGTTTTAAAAAATATATTTTTGAAGTGAGAACATTGTACTACAAATGAGAAAAAGCGTTTTGGGTCCAAAGTTCTCGGTTTTTTCCCTCTGTGTACTGGAAGAATCGCATGTTTGCTGGGTCGATTCGGGCAGGGCTTGAGTGTTCCAGTTATTTATTGCAATTTTCTAAACAGAAACCAGCCACAGAAACATCGCTTTATTAACTCAGTTATCTTGGTGATTCAGTTACCAGGCAATCTCTGACCGTACTTAATTTGCCCTTTTTTTGCAAATACCCACACGCTGGAATTTTCTCAATTCGGGCTAGTAATACATTTTTTATTGCACGCATTTTGTTTGCACACAGAATTTGTATGTTTACAAGTATTTTAATGCGCAATCGATATGCCGCAACAATAACAACACAATGCCTGCAGCTTGATATGTGTGCTCGTGGGTGTGGCTATAAAACTGAAGAAGAGAAAAAACTGACACACACAGGGAGAATTGGCATCAGGCTTTAATCTTGAGCCACATGTGGCTGCGGTGCGTGCCAGCGCAATAAAATCTAATTTAATGCAGGCACTCACTCACATACACACACACACACACATACCGAGCTCAAAGGTACACACGAGCAAAAACGTTGTTAAATTTTTGTACACCGCAAACAAACATTGCATAGTTCTGGGCTGAAAACATCAACAACACACAAAAAAACCACAAATGCGGTCGGAAGTGGCTACCAAACTCCATGAAACCCACCACAGCGCAGTTAAAGCGGCCGGATTATGCCCAAAATGCCGTAGATAAAAGGCAGCAACAGCAGAACATGCAATAAAATTGCGCCAAAGGCGACAGCCCAAGGCTCAGTAGATGATGACGGCTGCTGTCTCTTCCCGCCACAACTCCTGCTATGCGTGTGCCTTAACATTTGTATACCCTGGCAGAGGGTATGACGCAAAGTTAAAGCTAATACATTGAAAATATTATGCCCTGGTTTTAAGGGACAAAGTGTGGATTTTTTTTGTGTCAGTCTTTAAGACATTTTGTTCTTATTGAAACCGAAACGAGAAAATTTCTTCTTTAGTGGATTTTTGTGGATAAATATTATCAAGGTAATCAGGTATGTTACCGTTTTCGATTACCATCAAACTGTGCGAAATCGGATTCGGAAAACTGTAAATATAGTTTTGCTCCGAAGTTTTCAACGCATACACCCAGAGAATTGTAGCACGAATTGGCGAGACTGAACCCGGCTTCAATTTAGATTTTTTCCTTCTGGATTTTTTAAGACGAAAACTGCTCGAATTCGAGAAGAGAATTGATTTCGACTTCGACCTTCGTGCGTTATTAAGGAAAAAATGATGTAGGGATTGTTTAAAATAAAAACAATTAGGGTATTCACTTTGTTGAGCACATAGGCACTTGATCAGTTTTGCCTAACTAGTATTGTGAGCAGCCCCTGCGCACGAAATTACGTTGAGCAATGTTTTGTTGACATTCCGCCTGTTATGTTTTCGAGATTTGGTAAGAAAAAATTACATAAATAAAAAATGCCAACTAAAAGCATTAAAGATATTCTTCTTGAATGGGAAGCAAGTGAATTGAATCGTGAAGTTAAAATGATTGGAGGTGCGTATTTTGCTATTAATAATCTGCACGTTTAATTGTTGTCGACTTTTGCAGATGTATGTCCACCAAACCAGCTTGATTTCACAATGGATGAGTTGTTGGATGACTTTATGAACGATGTCGCTTGCATATATTCTTGCCGTCGAGGAGGTATCTCTAACGTGCCCAAAACCATTAGTTGGAGAAATAACATCCTGTCCTCATTTGATGAGCGTCGTTCTAAGCAAATTTTGCGCTCGGAACCAATTCGGAATATTGCTGGAATTGATAAAGGAAGTCGAAGTTTTTGCAACAAGTGGATTCAAAAATCAAATGCCAATTGATTTACAGCTCGCCATAGTGTTGTTTCATTTGGGCTCCTCTGGAGGCAGTGCATCTATTCGAATAATGTGTACAATATTTCGAATCGCTGATGGTGGAACTTTAACCATGATTACGAAAACGATATTTACAGCACTTTTGCGCCTTATGTCGCAGTATATACATTGGAATTGAACTTTTCATGAGTTGCCCCACTGTATTGGGTTTATTGACGGAAGCGAGATTAATCTATGTGAAAAACCTGCTAAAAACCATGAAGTTTATTTTTCTCGCCAACGTAACTATTCAGTAAAACTGCAAGTTGTATGTGACCACAAATTACGCATACGAGATGCCGTAGTAGGAAGTCCGGGCAGTTACCACAACTTAAAAGTTTATAAGAACAGCTTACTTGGTAGACACTCTCAGCGTTTTCTTAGGAGTCGATTGCGGCTGACTCTGCCTACCCTCAGTCAACATTTTTCGTTACCCCATTTCGTAGCAACTGTCAAATCAAATAAAAATGGTGGTCTTACTTTTGGTTGACAGCAATGACAATCTGATTCAATTTGTATTACACTTTTAACACAGAATTATAAAAATTATTCTAGACATAATATGGGCACACTGTTTGGGCACAAGTGCCCGACTTTTCGTAGTCAGGGTCTGGGTCGAGCAAGCTGTGCACAATTTGTTCAGAGTAAATTGTTGTTGGCAATGCTTACACTTTTCCCCAAGTGCCTATGTGCTCAACAAAGTGAACACCCTAAATGTTAAAAACACTTAAAAAAAATTTAAAAAACTTGCCCCACGACCTCGAAGTTTTCTAAGCGATGGTCATGTCCATTCGATCATGGCCCTTGTGGCTTGTTGAGTGGCAAAATGCATACTGCTTACATTCTTAAGTATGATTTTGACTCTGGGTTTTGCTAATGGCTGATAGTCAAGTGCGCTAAGGCGTCGTCCATGTGTTTAGTCTTTGAGGTCCCGAGTTCAAATCCAAAAAATTTTTAATGGTACCTTAAAATGAATTACAGTTTAAAAAAATATAGATGGTGATGTGTGTTTGGCTGGTCGTGTCTCCCCTCTCTCGCCCCTCTGCCTTATCACAGGATATTCTACTTAAAGAAGACCTATGCTTAAAATCGATACTGACTGTATCAAACAGTTTATGCTAACAACCAAATAGATCTATGCTTGAAATGAAGCCGACCTAATTAAAACCGGTTTTGTTTTTTCTCTGAGTGTAGAATTATTCATTTCCGACCCCATAAGCCAGGGGTGCTCCAGCCTATTGCGCACGCAGAGCATGCTTATGGCAATAAGTAGACAAACAACTTTATTTGTGTTCTCTCTTCTCTTTGTCTCCAAGCGAGAGATTTCGTTTTTCTAATTAAAAAAATCCAGTTTGAGCACCAGATTTTCTCAATTCATGTTCCATCTCTAAAAACAGGGCTGAATCTGTCGCCAAAAAATTTCCCTTATTTCAGATGTGGGTTAATTTGATGATAAACTGAAATTTTTTGATTGTGTTATATGTTTTATGATGCATTTTTAAATAATAATTGAATTTTAAGTCGCATTCTCCACCAATATAATGCAAAATTTAAAAATTTGTTGGCGCCAAACATGAGGTGTTATTTTCCATCCCTTAATCCGCTAGCTGTCATGTAGAGGGCGCCACTTCAACAAAAGGCGCTAGTGAGAAAAGAGCTTTGCAAAATCTCCTAACAAAACATAAGAGTTTTGAAACCAACCAAAAGAAATTTCTGTGGCACCTAAAAATTGGAATTCGGTTGGAAGAGGTTTCTGTGGCACCCCCGTATAAGTATCTTTTTGTGCACTTTCGTTTAGTACCAGCAAGATTGAGAGGCTAATATTAATTGCTCCATGTTATAGCCGCCACATGTTGAGCAATTATTGTATTTTCTCTTCTCAGTCTCTCCGAGAGAAGTTTTTGTTGCAGCGTGTGCATTAAATAGACAAGAGCACAAACACACAAACAAAAATCGGGTTTCTCTCTCTATTTCTTGTGGTTGTTGGTGCTTTAAATATATTTTCTTCATTTGTTTTGGTATACACCAGAGCGTAAGCTGATTCTGTATAAAACTGCCGTAAGCTATAAATACTATTGATCAAGGCGACGAACTGAGTCGTTTGAGCTCTGTCCGTGCATCTCTCTGCCAGTCTGTTTCTATGCAAACTAGTGTCTCAGTGGTTTATGCAGTGGGCCAATTTGTGCTAGATTTGTCTAGTGTCTCAGTGTTAAAACTATTAAGCTGAAGTTTTGCACAGAGTTTTCTTTTTTTTATTTCTCGGAAATGGAAAAACTTTGTTGCTTTCTATGTATTGACCCCAAATTTGGTTTATAATCATATTTTGAGCCCCAAGAAAAATTTACTTAATTTAGTCGAATATTTGATATAGCTGAAACATCGATCTGGCAGATTTGCTCTAACCTTGTTGGTTCTTATGGTATTGAACAGAAATTTGGTTTGTACTTGTATTTGTAGCTCCTAATATCTTGTTTGGTCTGGACCATTAT
Source organism: Lordiphosa stackelbergi (assembly GCA_018904235.1). Taxonomy (NCBI): domain Eukaryota; kingdom Metazoa; phylum Arthropoda; class Insecta; order Diptera; family Drosophilidae; genus Lordiphosa; species Lordiphosa stackelbergi. Next base: position 107,593 of record JAEIFU010000357.1, read on the forward strand.
TTCATATAGCTGCCATGTAACTGATCTGTCCGATCTGTAAAAGCATACGCTGGCTTGCGACTGAAGAGCAGTTTGCTTTTCGCCCAAACCACGACATGCTTTCGGCTCGTGTCGGTGTGATCAGCGAAGTGTGTTCGGCCTCTGCGGGCCACGCGTGGCCATCGCTGTTTTAAACAGATTTTTTTGAAGACTGATAAAAGTTTATTTTCCACAAAGTAAGGTGTTTCAAAAAGGCTGATCTCTCTTTTATTAATATTTAAAGAATGGTATACATTTATTTGAATCTAAGCAGAAACTTACAAAAATTAAAATAAGCCTAGTAATAAAGTAGGTCAAAACTGACCGATAGATGGCGTTGAAATAATTACCGATTTTTAAACTGACCTTTTGGCCATAGCTGGCAAATCGAGAAATACAAAATTTTCTAAAAGGTACAAACCATCTGTCTTCGAAACTGTGGGAGATGTGACTTTTTTTTCAAATTGCGGGGGCGGTAGGGGGAGTGGCAAAAATTTAAAATAAACTGGATCTGCCTGCAAGTATACGAAGTTTATGTTCCATACATGTCAAACCTCTGTCTTTTACCATCTCTGAGAACTCTTCATACGGAAGGACAGACAGACGGACATGGCTATATCGTTTCGGCTGTTGATCCTGATCAAGAATATATATACTTTATATCATAGGGTCGAAAATGTTTACTTTTCCCTATTTCGATTTTGAGTTCAAACCTTAGTTTCTTGGAAAAATTTTCTAAAAATTGCAAAAAAAAACACTTGGCTTGATTTCCTAACCTCAACAAGCTGAGACATCCTCAGGCCCACCTCTGTAGTAAACGGTTATAATAAATGTACTATACTTTTTGGTTGGGATTCTGGAACACTTCGATTTAAGGTTCCTTTCAACATATTTAGCAGCTTTGAGTACTAAGATGGGCACCCAAAATCTAACAGAAGAGCGCAACAACTACAACAATAAACAAGTAGAAGCAAATATCTTTACACACCGAAAGTTTTATCGGAAATTCGACATTCTCACATTTTGCATATAGAACATTCAGTCGTCGGCCTGGCCGAAATTTAGCGTACCTTGTGGCTTTTGTTACATTTTTGCTTGCTGGGGATGTTAATTAGTTTTTGTGTTGTTGAGGTTGAATTTTTTCCACTTTAAACTTCAAAATAATATTTTGGGTGGCCCAGTCTGACCTTTAAGGCAGGACTCTTGGCCTAGTTATACGGTAAGCCATAAATTCAGACAAGCCCAAGGACATTAAAGCGGGCCTCACTTTTCTCTGCAAAAAAATAAAAAGGCAAATCAATTGTCGCGTTGTGTGCTACTGACAGCAGTCCCTGGCATTTGGCTCGAATGGGGAAGAGTGTGTGTGTGTGACTGCGGCTAATTTGGCGGTGGCAGCTCACGCGATGTGGTGTCCCGCTGCTTCATTAAAAATAAAAATGTAATCATAAGCTCTAAAAACTTCCATAGATCATAAATCAAAAATAAAAATGTTTATTGATATGCGGGTGGGACACTCGGTACGCTGCTGGATGACATAAACGGTAGGAATGAAGGTGACATCATTTCTCATCCACAAAACCAAAATACATTAACTACAACACAAATACAACAACAACAGAAACAAGGACCAGGGCACACCATCATCAATTATGAGGCGTGACCATAGAATAGATATAGACTATATATATACTTGGGATGGGAAACTCAAACTAAGGAATAGTATGCAAATGATTATGCAGCACTTTGGACTTTTATAACCTGCTCAATATTTGCGGCCAAAGTTTGGCGTGCCCGGATTGAGCACGCGGCAATAATGCGAACTGGTCACGCAATAGTCCCCAGCGGCATCCAGCTGTTGAGGATGTGGCTGTTGCTGCTGCAGAAGACGCCGCCGCATGGATAACGGTCATTGGCGCTGTTGGGCATTATTGATATAGTCGCTGTGTTTTAGCACCTGAAACGAGAATGAGGAAAAATTAAGCTGCAGTGGAACTGGCTCCCATTTCAAATGATTTCTTACCAAATCGGCCACAATGGGCTCTTCAATTTCCAGGCCCTGCAGCGTTTGTTCGCGACTCAAATGCAACTCATAGGAATCTGTGGGCGTGACAAATACCACGCGATGTTTGCGTGTCTGCAGCACATTGGCAATGACCAGCTGGGGAGGAGGAAGTGAGTTGGGGGCAGAACGATCAATTTACAGACTCACCTTGTGCTTGTATTTGTTGAGACTATCACGTGCCTTGACAATCAATAGACTCTCATCCGTCTCCAGTTTAAAGGATACCACAAAGGCATGAGGCACCCACAGGCTGGCCAGCGGAGCCAACATTTTTGGAACCAATTGCAAGGATATTGTTGGGGCACCATCTCCTGATTGCATTTTATGTGTGGGCTGGTGGCGAAATTGATGGCAGTGGTTAGCATTTAAATGAAATGACAAGCCAACGAGGCGTATGAGCGGCCCGTAATGAGATTGGTTGGGGATTGTGCTTAGACCGGGTGGGGAGTTTTTTTATGTTGCATTTGAAGTGAATAAAACTCAGAAAAATATTTTTCCAAATATAAGAAAATCGACCTGGCATAGAAATCGCCCTAAATTTTTTGACTGAATTTTTATATGTAAGAAATTGTTTTCTTAATATTTGTGAAGCTACCCTAATAATTAAGTTTTCTGAAAATACTTTTTAAGCCCTTAAGTTTTAGCCGGTTCGAGGTCACGTTATGTTTGCACATAATGTTAAACAGGAACATACAATACCACAAAGGGGGCTGGTTGATCGTACAGCTGTTTCATGTAGAATCCTGTTCAATTTTTAAAAAAGTGCCTCTCGACTGCCTTTAATTTGGCTATCTAAAACCTTTCTGAGGGTACAAAGTATTAAAAAAGAAAGCATAAGAAACCATGAGAATGTGATTGCAACTAACTGTAAGATTTTGCTTCACAATATAACAGATACAACATAAATATAGTGATGGAAAAAATTGTCGCGTTTGCAATGTCACGTATCGAATCGTACTTTAATTTGAAATAAAAAATATTTAGAAAATTTTTTAGATCATATGAATTCTTATATCCAGTAAATACAGATTACGCAAAGTCTTGCTTTTATATTGATGACCAAAATACTACTTCCATTTTTTGTCGCGTGCTAAGCTCTTTTTGATTGGCTATATTTTGGAACCAGCACTAGATCTGCTTTCTACTTTGCCAATAAATGAAGTGCTTCGAGAGTGCTATAACTCAAAGTAAGAGAAGAAACAAGTGAGAAAGTCGGTCAAGCTCGACTATAGTATACTCTGTACCTAGAGTAGGAGCTGAATGTAGTGCTGCTGCTGCGCTCATCTCTAAGTTTCTTTCTCTCTCCATCTCTCTAACATTGTGCGGCGTTGGTTGTGAAAGGGTGGGAGGGGGTGGCGGGGGTGATTCACTTATTTGCTTAGAACTCGAGAACCGATTTTCCGATCTTTATCATTTCGACACATATTGCCAATGACTAACTATCTCTAGAAGGTACCAATCATCTATCTACAAAACTGTGGAAGATATGAGGTTTTTTCAAAACTGCGGGGGCGGGAGGGGGCGTGGCAAGTATAAGAAGCATTTGTCCCATACATGTCAAACCTGTCTCTTACCATCCCTGAGATCTGTTTGTTCATACGGACGGACGGACGGACGGACGGGCAGACAGACGGACTGAAAGACGGACGGACAGACGGACATGGCTATATCGACTCGGCTGTTGATGCTGGTCAAGAATATATATACTTTATAGGGTCGGAAATGATTCCTTCCATTCCATACTATAGAAATAGAGGAAAGCTAACTTTGGCTCGACCGAAGTTTTCATACCCTTGGAGAATGATATATTCCTGCCACTTTTTTATATGGCAGCTATACGATATATTCATCCGATTTTGATCAAACTCTACAAAATTATGTTAAAACAGATAATATTCAAAACTGGAAAGTAAAAAGACGCTACCATTGCAAAGAAAAAAGTTTTTCTCACTATAACTATTTTTTCGACCGATCATTTCTATGGTAGCTATATGCTATAGTCATCCGATTTGGATCAGACTTAACAGAATTGTGTGTTAGCATATTATATTGATCAGTAACGAGTTTGGCAGCGATCGCATTAAAAACAGAAAAGTTTTTCATACTAAAACTTTTTTTCAAACCTATCGTTTGTATGGCAGCTATACTATATAGTTGTCCGATTTTGATAAATCTCGGTGAATTATGTGAATTCATAGAATACTTATAAATACGAGGGTTGGGAGCGATAGCATGGAAAACAAAAAAAGTTTTTCTCATCAAAACTACATTTTCAACCGATCGTTTCTATGGAAGCTATATGCTATAGTCATCCGATCCGGCCGGTTCCGACAAATGTGCAGCGTATTTGTACCAAAAGACTTCGTGCAAAGTTTGGTTAAGATAGCTTTAAAACTGACGGAGAAGATAGCATAGAAACAGACGGACGGACGGACGGACGGACAGACGGACATACTCAGCTCGTCACTCTGATCAAGAATATATATACTTTATGTGGTCGGAGATGCTTCCTTCTGTGCGTTACAAACATCTGGACAATGTCAATATAGCCTCTCCAAGGGTATAAAACCAGAAAGGCAAAGCTAACTTCGTCTGTACCGAAGTTCTGATTCACTTGAAAAAGCTTGTCTCAACGGCTAGCGACTTCGACCAAACTTCGCAGATCAGCTTGAAAACATTCAATATTACCTATGACCGTGTTTGAGAGCGGTGATATTGAGAACAAAACAGTTTTTCACAAACCCATTTCCGAACGAACATTTCTATGGCAGCTTCAAGAAGTAGTCATCCGATCCGGTCGGTTCCGACATATTAGCAGCGTGCTGTAAAAAGAAGACTCTGTGGAAAGTTTCAGCTCGATAACTCCAAAACTGAGGGACTAGTTCGCGTAGAAACAGACAGACGGACGGACAAAGCTTGATCGACACAGCTCGTCATGCTGGTCAAGAATATATATACCTTATGTGGTCGGAGATGATTTCTTCTATGCGTTACAAACTTCTGGGCGTAATTATAATACACTTTTCAAGTGCATAATAAAATAATAAATAATAACACCATGGAAATGCGCATAAACGAAGGCTAACTTCGTCTTTGCCGAAGTTTTTATACCCTTGCAAATATTATAATACATCAGAGTTTTTTTCATTTTTTTTATATTTTTTTTCTGAATGAACAACATGTCGAGAATATTGTGTACAAAGATGAAGTCAATCCGAGTAAAACTTACGGAGTTACAACGTTTCAAACGACCGGCCGTGCTACCTGATTGCTACCGTATGAAATCCTTTAAATCGATTTTCCCGAAAACTACTTTTTCGTAGTCCGTGTTTACTGCCATTTAAAAACTACTCGACCGATTCATTTCAAACTTTCTACACATTTTCTTCATATAAAATACCTCCCCCCTACGTTTAGTAAAAAAATTTTTATTTAACATTAAGGGTGTCCCCCACCCACAAAAGGACGGAAATTTTAGTCGAAAATAAAGGTTAGGGTCGCACTTTAGATGGCCGCTAAAATTTTTAAATTAAAAAAAAAATAATAGAGAACGTTGGGGGAAGATTTGTTTATAATTTAACTAAATTTTTATAGTTTTTCTCTTTTTCAGATAATTTCCGGCCGAGTTACAGTGAACACCGCAAATTTTTTTTTTTTCAAGACGTCCTGGGGGAAGCTCTTTCACGGGCTAATAGTTTAATTATTTTTAAATGAAAATTTACAGAACATAGTCAAAATTCTAATTATGTTTTATATAAGTAAGAATAAAATTGCTCAATCGATATTTGAGATAAACGAGAGCGTAAGTTAAAGTCGGCTCTAACCGACTTCGATATACCCGTTACTCATGAAAAAACATGTTTAACAGTGTTCCCGCGTTCCTTGGTGTGACCATCCAAAAAGTATGCAACATTTTTTAGGGTGGTAGCGGGGAGGGCTTGGTTCACTTTTTTGCTTATAACTTGAGAACCGTTCATCCGATCTTTGTCATTCATTCGGCATATTGATTCATTTTGCTAATTACTAACTATCTCTAGAAGGTACGAATCCTCTATCTTTAAAACTGTGGGAGATATAACTTTTTCCCAAATTACGGGGGCGGGAGGAGGCGTGGCCAAAATTTGAAACAAACTTGATCTGCGTGCAGATAAAAGAAGCATTTGTTCCATACATGTCAAACCTCTATCTCTTACCATCTCTGAGATCTAGGTGTTCATACAGACGGACGGACGGACGGACGGACGGACAAGGCTTAATCGACTCGGCTGTTGCTGCTGATCAAGAATATATATACTTTATATGGTCGGAAATGATTCCTTCTGCCTGTTACATACATTTGCACGACTTTAGTATACCCTTTTTACTCTACGAGTAACGGGTATAAAAATCACAAAAAAAGTGATTTTTTTTACGCTGAAACCCTTACCCCTCCCTTAAAAACAAAAATGTTGTTCTCATTAAAACCCACTTTTCGACCGATAGTTCCTATGACAGCTATAAGATATAGTCATCCGATCCGGTCGGTCTCCGACATATTAGCAGTGTGCAGTAAAAAAAGAAGATTCTGTGCAAAATTTCAGCTCGATAGCTTTAAAACTGAGGGACTAGTTCGCGTAGAAACAGACAGACAGACGGACAGACAGGACGGACAAAAGACGGACGGACAAAAGCTCAATCGACTCAGCTCGTCACCCTGATCTAGAATATATATATTTTATAGGGGTCGGAAATGAATATTTCTATGCGTTGCAAACTTCTCTACTAATATAACATTTCTTTTGGTTTTAAATAAAAAAAAAGATTTTTTTTTTTTTTTTTTTTAGTTTTTTTTAGGTATATTTTTTGTACCTCACCTACACAGAGGAAAAACCGAGAACATGGGACTCAAAACGAGCACCAACGTTACCAAATACAGAGCATGAACGGGTTTTCTCATTTGTAGTACATTGTTCTCATTTCAATAACAATTTTCTGAGAACGCAAATACTCAAATTAAGTTAATATTGTTTCGTTTGCAAGAACATTTTAAACTGAACTGGGAAATTTAAATTTTATTTGATTTTGGACCAGGTGTCATGTGAGCGGAAGTTGGCTCATTTTTTAGTGCGAAAATTACGTTTATGAGGTTGAGTTGTTTTTTTAAGCTGCTGTAGCCAAAATTGCTCCTTGGTTCCTTGAAGCTTTTTGAAATGGCTTAAACCCAAATTTAAAGTGAAATTTCCAACATAAAATCCTGTTTAATGGGAAGGATACATACACACAAACAAACAGACAGTGGAATGTCCTTGTCAAAGGCCAGGGCTGCCACGTGTCATATGAATTACAACTAATTGAAAGCATAACTCAGCCGTAATGAGCTGACGACAACGTCTGGCTGCACAATTCTCTCTGTGAAAGACTCTTTCAAATATTACACATACGCCACGTGCGACTTGTTGAGCCTGAGTGTCCATGGCCATTAGCTAAGCTGCTCTCCAAACTGCTGACCAGTTTCATTTGTTCCGCCACACAAAGGGAAGACGGCGACAAGCCCAAGTAGCTAGAAATGAAAAATATAGCTCAGGGCACTAAGCCGACCACCACCCGATGAGGATGGGGGAGGGGGGCGTGAAAGCCATGCCAAGGCGCGACAGTGACGTTGCCGTCGCAGTTGATTAGAACTTTAAGCTTCTATGTTGCTTTTTACGAACTGCTAACAGCTGTTGACATTGAATCTTCCCATACCGCGCCCTCCTTGATGTGCGTTCATGCGTGCTCTTGTAAAATCTTTTGATTTGATTTGCGGATTTCAGCACGTCGCCTGTTGTCTGTTCTAGCCCCTCACCCACTCTCCCTCTGTCTGTGTGTAGTTTGCTTGTATAATTTCTTGTTTGTGTTTGCTTATTAGAATTTACTTTCGGGTCTCTTGTGCCATCCTTGTCCTTGTTGCCAACACTAAATTAATTCAAATGTTAAGTTGGCTCTCGCTTTTGCATAAATTTGTAAAGGCTTCCAGGCATATTTAGCAGGGGGCGTGTGCGGGCGCCATTTTGAATTTGATTGCGAAATTGAATTTTTAGCACCAAAACTTTGGAGTGTTGGGCTGAGGGAAACGAGGTGTGATGACTTGTTGAAATTCTCGATCGAATAGCCTTGGCCTTGTGTTGTGCTTGGAACTAAGTTAGCTGTTGTGGTTGGAACTAAAGTTGAAGAGTTAGTGGCATAGTTAGTGTTTAGTTAACTTGGAAAAAACACTGATGATAACATCAAAGCAATTTTTGGTCTATTCTCAGTCCATTTTCCAGACTCTGCGACTGAATTTAAGGCTAAGGGTTTTGCAAGCTTTTTATAGAGCGATACAAAAGGAATATTATTGAGGGTCACAGACAGACAACCCTAACGAACTCATTCTCCCATTAAATCGCAGATGAAGCAAGTCTCTTCCGTAATCGGCAAATCATCAATGGGTTAATATGGCAGGATTTAAAAGATTCAAACAATGCTGGAAGAAATATAACAGCAGTATAACTATGAGAACAATGGGTCAAACCCTGAACCGAATCGAAACCGCGGTTTAGTTAGCTTTCAAATCCATTTTATAAGCCGATAATATCAATAATCAACATTCACAAAATCGATATTTGGTAAATCGAATTCTAACTTATCGATATTTGAATAAATCGATATTTACTAAAGACTTTCACAACTCTTGAAAACATTTTAATATACATCTATACTATAACCAGGGCTGCAAACCGGTTCGGAGTTGAACCGCTCCGGAGTCAGAGACTCCGGTATTTTTGGGAAGTCCGAACCTAACCTGAACCGGAGTAGAACAATTTTTTCTTCCCGAACCCGAACCTGAACCGGAGCAAGAAAAGTTGAAAAGAAGTTCGGTTCAAAAATGATTATCTATTACATTTTTCTCAAGCTGCTATAAATGTGAAGTTTTCCATTAAGTTTTAAGAACGGTAAAAATAAGAATTAATGACTACATGGTAAAGAATTATTAATTCTTAATCTTTATTCTAAATTTTCTGATAATGATATAAATCAATCTTTAAGCTACGTTTTGGAAAGAACGATATGTGAAAAGAACTTAAAAATGTAGCAGTACTAGCTGGCCTTTCAATACAAGAATCAGTCTAGCGCATTTGTATACCCTTGCAAAGGGTATTATAATTTTGCCCAGAAGTTTGCAACGCATAGAAATATTCATTTCCGACCCTATAAACTATATATATTCTTGATCAGGGTGACGAGCTGAGTCGATTGAGCTTTGTCCGTCCGTCTGTCTGTTTCTACGCGAACTAGTCCCTCAGTTTTAAAGCTATCGAGCTGAAACTTTGCACAGAGTTTTCTTTTTACTGCACACTGCTAATATGTCGGAACCGACCGGATCGGATGACTATATCTTATAGCTGCCATAGGAACTATCGGTCGAAAAGTGGGACTTTGTGAGAAAAACTTTTTTGTTTTTAATGTTAACGTGTCTCACTTCAGCAATTATTAATATTATGCGCTTTTACAAAGATTTGGAAGTTTTGGTCAAAATCGGATGACTATATCTTATAGCTGTCATAGGAACTATCGGTCGAAAAATGGGGTTTATTTAGAAAAATTGTTTGTTTTAATGCTGGCGTTCTTAAACTCTGATGTATTAGTATTTATTGCAAGGTATTAGTATTCGTCTTTGCCGAAGTTAGCTTAGCCTTCTCGTTTGGATTCTCATTTGGATTTCTTCCCTGAAAACCTCGGCGATGAGAGTGATGTGCATGGTGAACGATTTCATCAGGACATGAAGAGTATTTAACGGCGCTATCAAGGATTTTGGCATGAGGCCATGATGGGAGACTTTTACCTGTCACACCAATGTTTTGAAAAAAATTTGAAAAAAGAGTTTTTAAACGTAGGGGAGCCCATCGAGCAACTTTCCCTCGTCTCGTGGCGAAGGTGGAGTGTTGACTTTTTGAACGATTAATGGCAACGTTCCAGCGGTTCGCCCAAAGACCAAAGCCATCCTGGAATTGTTGGACCTTAGCTGATGCTCTTTTGCCGCTGTTGCAAGCAATAAAAGCGGTATCGTCAGCATACGTGGCTATGAAGGTGCGATGGGCTACTGGATATGGCAGATCCGAGGTGAAAAGGGAATAAAGTACCGGTCCGAGAACACTTCCCTGAAGTACCCCCGCAAGAATGGGACGGATGCTAGATCGCTCGCCTCTCAGCTTAACCGTAAACGAGCAGATCAATAAATATTGTTCTGGCGGAAGGAGGGACTTAAGCTTAAAAAGCAGGCCCTTGTGCTAAACTCGATCGAACGCCTGTCTTATATCCATCAAGACGGCACTGCAATATTGGCGGTTCTCAAATGCTTTTAAGATGTGGTTTGTGAGTCGATGGACCTGTTGCAGCGCACAGTGTCCTCTGCGGAAACCAAACTGATGTTCTGGTATAGCCTCTTCAACAACGCTAACTGCCAACATTCTTCCAAGAAATATTCTTTAAAATATTTTGGAGAAAGTTGGCAGTAGACTAATTGGCCGGTAGGAGTCGGGTTTCGAGAATTCCTTGCCCTTCTTGGGATTCATCACGAATCAGGAATCAAAAATTAAACAGATGTTTGCTCTCACTTACGCTCCCAGAGTGCGTTTGGGAATATGTCCGTCTCGCTCTACTTACTGTGATTTCCTATGCGTAATCTACCTATGGAACAATCTTAATACAGACTATCTTCTAACACCACTCAAATTTCATCTCTAATATTATATATAATATTGCTCCATGACTTATTGACCTGGAGCCTGCTAAAACGTTGGATGATCCAAGCTCGAATATTATATTACCAAGCCGTACAGACATCAATAACACTGATGCTTTTTTCTAAAGCCACTTAAACAATGATTTTTAGCCAAATTCGTTGCTAAACATGATTCCCAGAAGCCAGCTGCCAGTACAAGCCCAAATGGGCTTTTACATACATGCTTTATGCAAAACTAGTGATTTACAGGCAAATCATCTATAAAGATACACACACCCGAACAGTTTCGAGCCAAATATGTATGCGCATAAATTTTAATGTTAACATCAACAAGCGATTTTCGCCATTGCTCGTTGGGTAAATGTGCCTGGGAATGGTAGTGAGAGTATCAAACAATTTAATCAAGCGAACGGCCGATTTGTGGTTAACACCCACGACCGCACACAAGAATATACACACACACACACACAAACAGACTTTGTCTTAAGCAGGCCACCCGAACCGAAAGGAAATGCACGAGCTGAGCGGAAACGGAGCGTAGGAAACGCTAGGATGAAGCTCAGACGTTGGGCGGCAAGTGGAAAACTTTCATGTTTACCTACCGTAGCATCTGTCATTTTTCTGTATATGAGTCTGCATGTTTCATGGTATGCAAATGTAGTGAGTAGGTAAAAACATTCACGCCCCACCAATGGACATTTGATGCACTTGAAAGCCTTTTGCTGCTGAATATGCGCCAACAAGCCAGCTGACAGGCAAAAGAAGGACGAAGCACGGGGCTAGGAGTGGGCACAGGAATGCGCTCTGACAAGTAAACACGCCCACGAACCGAAACGGAGACGAACAGTGACTAGCCTACTCTAAACTTGTAGCAAAAATCATAGCTTTTGTAGTGTTTGTGGAAGCTTGTCTAAATAACAGTCCCGCACACTGTTTTGATAAATATTTTGGGATATATTCAATATAATAGTAATAGCTCGTTAATAACCGTTAATATATATTTTCACTGAGGACAGCTCACATCAAAGACAGAAAAAACTGTGGATCTGGTTTGTCTAAGAGTAACATCATAACCGAACAATGTTGGTTGATAGTGACAGAGCGAAATTCATCACGTCAAATTTTATTGTTGTGGTGTAGCGAGAACGGTAAAGGATAGAAAAACAGAGTGTCATTTGTCACATACATACAGCACGGTTAAATAGGGGAACTAGTTACATAGAATTGTTATTCTGCATTAAACAAACAAGTTGTGGAGATATCAAAGATATATGTAGATCTACAGTGGACAAAAATCAGAAACGCATTTACGCTTCAGAGCATTCAGTAAAAATGGAGAGACTTTTTATATGGTATGTAAGTATGGATGAAACCTGAATACATCACTACACTCCAGAGTCACTTCGATCGACCTTGGAAACTGAGGTAAGCCATCCAAAATGACTAGCAAGATTATAGCGTCAGTATTTTTCGGATGCTTATGGATGCTTCTGGTTTTTATAGCTTTTCGAACCGTGGTTTTAGTTCAAATCAGTAGCTTAGACTTGTTAGAGCGAAGCGAAAGTGACTTAATAGTGACTAAACAGTAGTTTAGTGACTTAACAGTGACTAAACACTGGCTAAACAGTGACTAAACAGTGACTAAACAGTGACTTATCTGTAAATTTACAATCAGATTTATAGTCGCAAAGGGTTTTGCTCGTACCGGCAAAAATAGATTGGAATCTCTATGGTCTACGTGAACACGGTAAACGTCTTATGTCAAACTGGGCTACAACAAACAAATAATGTGTGGGCGTGCTTATAGAGCAAGTATTCTCTTTTTTGACTTCCTATCACGTGATAGGAAAAAAATGTTTTGTGCACCACTGTACTATACCATGAGGAAATACGCAAGCTGGTGGGTAACAATTCCACAATGGTACTGACAAAAACAAAGTGTCTAAGGTAAATTCAATAGAAAATAGTTTAATAGTTTAATTGGGAAGGAGAAACAATACCACTAAGTTCACAACTACACCAAACTCGGTGCTGAAATGCACCGAACCGTTGCATGATGACGTTGAGAAGTACGCATAGCTCCGTCAAAATAGGAAAGAACCTCTCCGAACCATTTGAGACCAAAAGAGGTTTTAGGCAGGGCGATACCTTATCGTTTGACTTCTTTAATCTACTGATGGAATATATACACTGGCGCACCCTCATGCCAACAGAACGGGCGCATTTCTTCATAAACATATAATGTTACTCGCTTATGCCGATGATATTGACATCATCGGCAAAAACGGGAGGCAAGCAGGGCGTTTTCAGAGATTGAGAGGCAGTCCGAACTAGTGGGTTTAGCGGTAAATGAGGACAAGACGAAGTACGTAGTAAGGGCTGCTGACCAACTGATGCCAGCTCGCACGGAGCAGAAGCGACTGCAGGGCATTTATTGCAGAGGCCGAGACCGTCAAACGGTTGTGATGGCCAATAAAGAAGAAGAAGAAGAGCAAATTTAGTTCGTAGTTTGGTTTTCGCGCACATATAAGCGGCTATGTACGGTTTGCTTTATAACCAATTTGCATCCCTGATTGAAACAGATCTGAACTCTGTGTCTCGCAAAAACTGTTTTTTTGCAGACAACATCGAATAGTTGAACGTTTTTTTAAGTATGTGGTCCAAGGACAGTGGTCCCAAATCCCAAAAAGCTGGCCAAAAGCGAAAAAGTATTTGAATTGGCTGAAAGTTTGTACTTGAACGTTATCGGGGTCGCTGATAACGAATTCGAAGTCAAAATTCAGAAAAACAAAATTGCGGATACAATATGACTTAATAAGCTGAATCCAAAATTTTGTGAAAATTGGGTTACTATACTACTATCCTATATGGCATATTACCAATTGATCAGAAATGGGTCCAAGTGAAAAAACTTGTATGTTTTAGATTTTAGCGATCTTCTACAATGTCATTATCTATATATAATGTGATAAGACATTGAATGTGATCATCAGCCCACAAGTTAGAAATTTCACAATAGCTTCCTATAGTGATCGGACATTTTACTAAGAAAGCATTTCCTCAACGCAGCTCCCATTGCTCTCCAATACGAAAAAAACGTTTAAGTGCTGAAAATATTTACTTGAAGTGTGTTTTCTTGATATCGCTGGCCATTTCCAATTCGGTGGCAGACCACTTATAATTATGAAGCGCGCAGACCGGAAGGCATATTTTTGTTTGCTTTTGTAATAAAGCGTAATATAAAGATAAAGATGCTGAAATAAATGCTGAATTGTTTGAATGGAATTTTAATATCTCTCTACTAGCGATAGCCCTTGTTTCCTCCCAGGGGGCGAAAACATTACGCTATTCACACGTACACGACCCGAACGCTGAACGCCGAAGCTTAGACCAAACGAGCAGAAAGCGATTTGGTTTTTACACACCAATACTCTCTCACTTTCTGGCCTCGCTCTATGTCTATAAAAAGAAGAGTGTACTGACTGACTGACTGACTGATACATTCATTGACTCATTGGCAATCATCGCACAGCCTAAACGGTAAGAGATAGAGGGCTGTAACTTGAACAGGAGTTCTGTTGGTGGTGAAGGTGCGTAATAAGATGGAGCCCACGAGGAAAATGGACGGAAAATTCTGAATTAAAAAAATTATTTTTCTTCCGATTGGCTTCAACCTCGGTTTGTAAGGATGGAATACGAAATAGTTTTAAATATGATTTTCTGATGTTGGAAAATTTGACCCAAAGGTCGGAAAATTCAGCATAAAAACTATTTTTCATCCGATTGGCTTAAATCTCGGTTTGCAACGATAAAATACGAATTAATTAGAAGCATGATTTTCCAATGACGGAAATTCCGCCAGGCGTTCAAATTCAAAGAAAATTTTACAGTAAAAATAACTATTTTTCATCCGATTGACTTGAAACTCGGTTAATTCTTAGTCAACAATTCAATCCTAAACTCTGAAAACGAAACATTCAACCAGGTTATTTCCTTTTCAAATTTCTTTACAACTTTTCGATCGGTGTAAAAACAAAAAAGTTATGCGAGTTTAAGTGGAGGCAGCTTCGGAATTGAGACAAGCTTCTTCAGGTGTAAACTCTGGTGCAATACTATAGCCGCACCTTGATTTTTCAGTGTACGCATAGAAAGAGTAGAGGTAGAAAAACTTTGCGATTACCATTTGAAAGAGCGTTCAAAATGAGAGAAAATAAGTGACAAACATCAACACTCTCAGTGCAAAAATTAACCGTTATGTTTAATTTTCGTTTTGTGAGCGGTGCACTACTATAGTCGCACTTTATTAAATTAAATAATTTATAGAAAAATGTTAACGAATTAATATATTTTAATTCAATTTAATAATCAGTGTAACCTTCTTTAGCACTAGTTAACTCATAGATCCTATTTTGCATACTTTCTGTGAGGTTTTTTAAATCTTAAGGGGCAGTTCTTCCCAAGCCTTAATTATTGCCAGTTTGAGCTCCTTAGTACTATTGTACTTGGTGTTTTGAGCATCTCCATCGGCACACGGGCCACTCTAAAAAACAAAGATTATTGCCTTCAAGCCGTATATTGATGTGTTGTCCTGTTGGAAAATGAACTTTTCACGCCTGCGGTTGCGAAGAAAAGGCAATAAATTCATTTGCAAAATGTCCACTTATTCTCTCGAGTTCATATGAGTGTTTGGAAATGCCAGCTGCCAGCATCCAGATTCGCAGAACGCAGCCCAAACCATCAGTTACTACGTTTATGCTATGCTCATTTTGCAAAATCATTTCATGAAATATGTCCGAAAGTGCGTGCATAAACACCATTTCATGAATTCGACTTACACACGAAAGTTGACTATGAATTCGACGTCAATTCATGAAATGCTGTGGCGTTGCCAATTTAAGTAGGCAGATGCTACCAGATCTTGTTTTCTAAATGTCTGGTAACATTGTGCTTTAGCAAACAATTATTCATAAATTTTAGCCAATTGTTTGCGCACATAAAAATAAGTTTCAAGCACATAAATATCCATGAATATGAATTTTCAGAGCAAGCGATCGTTTTGGGTGGACGATAAATAAAACAACATATTAAGCCAGCTCGATGGAAAACTAAAAGAAACAACGCCATATAAAAACTCTTTCCTACAATTTAAAGGCTAAAAATATGTTTAAATGTAGCAAGCAAGTAAAAACTAAGATTCGGATGCTTAAAACAATACTTATGGAACGAACTGAATGAGCTATTTGAACGAACTATTTGGGACGCGTCCTGTATCAGCGGCTGTTGGTGTCGACACATCTGTGGACGATTTTGACTCCTTCTTTCAAAATGTAATGAAACGTCTACGGAGTCCGATACATTTGTCAACGACGAAATATCTGAAAATGACGCAGTTCCTGTTGCTGAGACTCAACATGTTTCAACATTTTAGCCGCTCCTATGGCAGCTGGATAATACTGCATGAGTAGAAGGCTGCATTTCGCCTGGAATGCTCGTCTGGCTTGTACCAACGACATCGTTAGTTATGCCTCCACTGTAGAACATTCTGCATAAGTTGTGCTGTACGTTCTTCTCAAATAATCAAAAATATTTTAATGTCCTCCACTGCAATCAATTTCAATTTGCCTTTGTTTACAATTGAATAGATGATCCCCGTTTTTATGCGTTACCACCCTGTTGAAATCTTGAGGCGCAGCCAACTTAAGTTTGCGTTGGTGCTGGCACATCTGCCAAAAAGGTGGTCATTTTGTGAATTTACAAAAGCTGCATAAACAGGAACAAATTTGATTTTGCAAATTGAAGAGAGCGTGAATTACATAGCATAAACGTAGTAAATGATCCTCCTCCAAAATTTATCATAGAAAAGTATAGGGGTTCCTACCTTAAATCCCTCCAATAGTGCGAAAACCCGTCAGGAAAATCCAAATTATACTTTTTCTTATCCAAGAAAATGATCTAGAAAGATGAATTAGTATTTGCATTGCATTATAAAAACTTTTTACTTTTGTCCAGTCAGTTTCCATGTTATCTCTGGCGAATTTCACCCGGGCTTCCTTATGGCGGTCCAGTAACCTCGGTGCCACCTTCAATTTTTGTCGCACTATGTTTTCAGACTTTTTAAAAGCCCGTGCAACGGTCCACCGAGACACTTTTAGGCCACATTCAGCCACTAATTCATTAGAGTTCTTTAATGAATTACTTACAGCACTCAATAATCTGCGCTGGTCACGCTGATTTATCTTCGGCTTACGTCCTCCGTGTTTTTTTTTTAAATTCATTTCGGTTTTTACAAATATTTCGCACAACTTCGTCGGATCGTCCAATTTTTCAGACAATTTCACGAAATGAGCAATTCTCACTTTTGAGCGCCAAAATTTGGTCTTTCTCGACATCTGACAGCACTGGCCCACATGGCATATTTTCAAATCTATTACAAATAGTTACTCAACGAAGTGTACTCAAATAAAATCGCCGCCAGAAAACACAGAATAAGAAATTAGATTGTGCGGCTATAAGTGCACCGCTAACAAAACGAAAATGAAACATAACGGTTATTTTTGTTATGTTTTTATTATGTTTGTCACTTATTTTCTCTCATTTTGGACGCTCTTTCAAATGGTAATCGCAAAGTTTTTTTTACCTCTACTCTTTCTAAGCGTACACTGAAAAATCAAGGTGCGGCTATAGTATTGCACCAGAGTTTATTAAAACATCGGTACAGACAAAGTTTTCTTTGATTTCTTGATAATAACAATTTCTAGCACTACATTCAAATTGGCCGTGTGTGGCCCAGCGGTTAGTGTACTGGACTGCTGGAACATCAAATAAAAAAGTTTGTTTCTTTCTTTAGAAAATAGCTTTTACACATCCGGTCACCTTCGCCAGCTATTGGCACCAGCTGTGAAGTAACTAGCCATGAAAAAGCAAACTCTCAAACTTTGCCATTCGAATTCGGCGTTAAACTGTAGGTCCCTTTCTCTTGTGCGAAAAAATTAAAAGCACACACGCCAAGAGATTGCGAGAAGCTTGGCTTGGCCCGTTTGGGGCTGTATAGCCAATTTTAAATTTACATTCAAATCGTACTTACTTTCTGGAATAGAATCTATTTTGTAGAATCCATATCAGATAACTTTTCGCGATTCTATACGCTTTTGAACGTTATGTTATTTTCGATGCATGACGAATAAACGATAAGGTACGTTCGACGCTCACGAACGGAGTTCATACCTGACCCAGGTAGGAGCACTTCCCACTTATTAAAGGTCACAATTCAAACTATGTAGATGTGCCACTACAACTATTCCAACCAATAAAGCTTTTTGGGATTTGTGACCATAGTGACCCATCAGTGACCCGGTACAAGCGAAGCTCTTAAAGTGTGTGTGTGTTAGTTACTCGGTACTCAGTACTCGATACCCGAAACTCAGTACTCGACACTCCATCAGTACCGCAGTACTCAATTCTGAACATTCGATACTCAGTATTTTACTCTCAGTAATCGATATTTAGTACTCCATGGCGAAAACGGCTGATTTTACAAAGACAAAATCGGACTCAAAAGAATCTGTCGAAAAGTCTGTCTAAAAAGAATTAGTCGCATTGAGATACTCGACGAATTTCGTCGTGCAAATGTTTAATAGCCTTGTCCGTCCGCCCATCTGGCTGTATGAACACCTAGATCTCAGAGACTAGAAGAGCTAGAGCAACAAAATTTGACATGTAGACTCCTATTGTCTGCACGCAGATCATATTTATTTCAAATTTTTGCCATTCACACCCCCGCCCCCACAATAAAACGATAACGGTCTAAAGTCCTAGATGCTACTAAATAGGAATGCGGTTCAAATTGAGACTCCGTTCATTACTCAATTTTTATATTTGCACCCAAATCTACCAATTCCAGCCACTGTGCAGAGCAGAGCCAGAGCAGGTAAAAAAAAACCTGAACATAATACAATAAAACTCGAGTAAAAGTGAAATGGTGGGCGTGAGTGTAGCAGAAGCAGGAGGTACCCGGAACATCAAGTGAAGCGTAGCCCAACGCTCTGGCTAGAACCATGGTAACAAGCAAAATTATGCAAATCAAATTATATGATGACAATGTGAAGGCTGCTGGAGCAAGGACATTTGCTGTAAATGACGCTGACAGGCTCCTGATGACGGTTCGGACCGTGGAGCGACAATAGTTGTCTTAGTGCTCCCACTGGCAGGCAACCCATCTAAAGTGGAAATGTGTCAAGGAGCAGCAAGGCCAAAGCCGAACGCAAGCAATCAGAATCAGCTTTGGAAATCGATAAAAAGCAATTTCCAGGCATCTAGCGACAATGCATTGATGACGAACACAATCAATTACAAGATTTCCCACGTGTCCAACTCCCCAGCCCCACTTCACCCACTCTACTCACCATCATATCCTCGGGTATGTAGAAATCTGATACGGCCGCTGCCAAGTACAAAATCGCACGTTCCTCGAAGGCGGCCAGACACTCGCAGGCGGCCCTCAGCAGCCACATGTAGTCCACAACGCTGGTGAAGTTTACGTACAATATCATTTGCGTCTCGCGGGCAATCTTGTATTTGGCCAGCACCGGAGCAAACACATCCACCGAATCCGGCTTGATGGCTATCGTTGAGCTTTGGCTATTGTCCGCTATGTCCAACATATCGAAGAATTGCTGTCCCGTAAAGTGTCGGGTGAAGGGCTCTAGTGATTTGTGGCGATGCATAAAAATGACGGCATAATCATGATCAAGAAAGTATTCCGCCGAGGCAGAACCACGTGTGCCAGCACTAAAGTTGTCCACAAATCGGACGGTGTTATGCTCCAGCGGTACGGTAGTTCCACCAGACTAAACAGAAGAAGAAAGAGAAAGGGAGGAAAGAATTAATCTGAGATTCAGAAAGTATTTAAATAAATTTTTTGTTATTTTCACAATGTGTATCGAGTTTTCTGTACTAAGTATCGAGTACTGAGCATCAAGTACTGAGTATCAAATGCTGAGTCTCGAGTGACGAGTACTGAGTATCGAGTAATGAGTATCGCGTACTGAGTATCGCGTACTGAGTATCGCGTACTGAGTATCGAGTTCTGAGTGTAGAGTACAAAGTATCGAGTACTAAGTATCACGTACTGAGTATCACTGAGTATCGTGGACTGAGAATGGAATGCTGGGTATGGAGTACTAATGAATATTGAGTACTGAATGTCGAGTACCGAGTGCAAAGTATTCAGTACTGAGTATTGCGTACTTAGTATCGAATGTTGAGTATAGAGTATTAGGTATTGAGTACTGAGTATCGAGTACTGAGTATCGCGTACTGAGTATTGAGTACTGAGTGTCGAGGACTGAGTAACGAGTGCTAAATATGGAGTAACAAGTAGTAATATATGCTTCCACAGAATGCTGAGAAGTTTGAACAAAATCGGATGACTAAAGCATATAGCTGCCATAGGAACGAACGGTAGAAAAAGTAGTTCTAGTAAGAAAACCTTTTTTGTTTTCAATGGTAGAGGCTTTATACTTTCCAGTTATGAATATGGGTAGTTATTTCTGAAGTGGGCAACTTTTTTTTTCATAGTCTCCAAACATTTTCATTTTTTTGACAGGCTTTAACCGCAGTTTTCCACGATTTTTAATAGCTTTTTTAGAATTTTCCCATAGTGGGATGCAGAGATATAGCGATTGTTTTTTTTGCATCACTGATGCCACATGCTTTTGGCAACCGTGTTGCCAAGTAAAACACTAGTTTGATTTAGTATTGTTAAATAATACATTTATTAGTTTATTTCAAGACTACGCTGTTCAAAGGCTTGCGGTAGCCATCTTACTTCACTAGAGATGTAACTATTGTAAAGTATTCGATAGATAAGTGTGACCAGGGCTGCCACATGGTCATAGTAATGGCGCTACCGATTGCTTAGTGTGGCTATCTATTTTCAAAGAGAGAATTATATTGATAAATGAAAATCATTTAAAACTTTCCTTTATACAAAAGTATACGAAAAATGTAGAATAGAACTTTTATCAACATGTCAGGTCTGGCAACGCTTTTGTGTTCAAAAAATTGCTTGCAAATAGTGCAAATTAATTTTCTTAAATCATGGTTCAGTTCGGTAACCAAAACAGATACTAATTTTGACTGCCCACCAAGTCATTTTTTGAGACCATGCTGTTTATTATTCAGTAATATGTTTTCCGTAAAGAATCTGCTTATTTGAGTATAGATCAATAGCTCGAATGTGTTGCAAATGTCAGATATAATATAATTTAATTTAATATATTTTTAAGAGTGAGTCCACCTGCTTGGGAACGTCGAGGTTGTTATTCATCTTATTCTTCTTTTTCTTTATCACAACCTCATAATGGTTTCGGCCGTTGCTATTTCCCCCCCCCAGTCGTTTCTGTTTCGTGCTGAAGCATTCAATCTTTAAAATAATATGCAACAACAAATTAAAAAGTCAAACGATAAGGTATTACCAGTCTATTTTGACGAATCTTTGCCTACTTCTCAACGTCATCATGCAAAGTCTAACGTACTTTACTGTTATACCAAAGTATACAGGGCTCCAAAGAACTTTAGTGTTTCGAAGGCGGCTTTATAATCAACAAAACGATGGTGGGGTGGGCCTTCCCCAGGATTTGTCGAGGTTGTAATTACAGTACGAAAAATGTATCTTAAATAACTTGAAACTCTCGGAAGTTAAATTTTCAATAACTTTGGCTCAATGTTAGTAAGGCCACTAGCATTTTTGTATACTCTTCCATAGGTTATATAAAAATTTTCCAGATAAAGAAATATATATTCTTGATTAGCATGACAAGCTGAGTTCGACGGTTCATTCGTTCATCGATCATGGATCCACATCTACCAACTATGGACTTTTGAAACAGGTAAACAAGATCCTTGGCTCAGACTGCGGAGCTGCTTACGCTCACAGGCACACGCCTGGAAACCAAAGCAAAGCAGACACACAGACAAACGAGATTTTTGGCGCTGCAAACACACTCTACTGCTGCCAACATTTTCATGCAAGTACATTCGTACACATCCTGCTTCCACGTGCGGATAACATTCCACGTCCAGCTGCAGCCAACTTCACACGATTTCACACTGCACGCAATCGACTCTGCACCTACACGTAACTGATCTCACGTTGGTCAAGCATCCCACCAATTTATCAGATCTTACATTGTATGCAGCCAACCCTGCACGTACATTTACTCGATCGCACGTTGGTTAGACATTCACCAATTCCGCCAATCTCCATTGTACGCAGCCTCAATGAAAGTACGTCGCGCAGCTGAACTTGGCTCTTCATCGCATCCTTTATCATCGCCGATGTTTATGCCCATACCAGATCGACCACAAGCAACCTCCTTCAACTCGAGACGCTCTTTGTTTGGCAATTATTGCCAGCCTGAGTCTACTCACAAGTTCTCGATCTCAACACAAAGTCCACAGCGCGTGGCAAGCGAAAGTCCACAACGTGTGGCAATCAAAGTCCACAACGAGTGGCAATCAAAGTCCACAACGAGTGGCAATCAAAGTCCACAACGCGTGGCAGACGAAAGTCCTCGATGTGAGGCAACCTCAACTCGAACATCTTGATTATCGACTCACACTCCAAGCAATGGCCTTAACCAGAGGCAAAACCAAGCCCTCAATCAGAGGCACAACAAGAAGCAACCTCCACCAGAGGAAAACTACCGGCTTGACGAGAAGGAACCTCATCCTGCTTGGGCGAACTTGCTTGTTGACGCCCAATCGAAGCCTCTACGCGAGGTTACTCTCGTCATAACTTCTACTCCAACGAATCTTCACAGCAAGACATAGTTGTTCTGCGACAAATTGCAGCTCCTGTCAAGAAACCGTTGGAGCAACACTGCCCTGACCCTCACAGATCTCACCGCTATCGTCGTCTACGGTAGAGCATCGCCAGCACCAACGACAACCATTAGCACCTCCATATTCTGGGCCCTACGAGGTGGTGAAACGACCTACGGATCGAGTCTTTGTCATTAAAATCGATGGCAAAGAAATAGCTGTTTCAACGGAGCGCCTTAAGCCGGCGTTTGTGACGAAGGAACAAGAAACTGGAAGCGACTCACAACCACCAAAGACGCTACGTACATACGAACGACCTCGTAAGGTTATATTTGCTCCCGACCTGGTCACTGGGGCGGGAGTAGCTGTGGCATCCCCGATGAGTTATCGATATTCATCGCACGCCTTCGAGATGATGTTGGGAAATCACTCAACTAACATTGTTCAAAGAGAAAATGAAATTGTTCTTTGAAAATCATTCAAAACATTTATTTCTATACAGTTTTCCCTCTATTTTTTATACCCTTGGAGAGGGTATATTAAAATTATCCGGATGTTTGTAACGCACAGAAGGAAGCATCTTCGACCACATAAAGTACATATATTCTTGATCAGCGTGACGAGCTGAGTTGATTTGCCATGTCCGTCTGTCCGTCTGTTTCTATGCTATCTCCTCCATCAGTTTTAAAGCTATCGGAACCAAACTTTGCACGAAGTCTTTTGGTACAAATACGCTGCACATTTGTCGGAACCGGCCCGATCGGATGACTATAGCATATAGCTGCCATAGGAACGATCGGTTGAAAAAGTAGTTCTAGTGAGAAAAACTTTTTTGTTTTCAATGCTATCGCTGCCAAACCTCGTATTTTTAAGTTTTTAATGCTTACACATAATTTCAGCAAGTTTTATGCAAATCGGGCAACTATATAGATTAGCTGCCATACAAAAGATAGATCAGAAAAAAAGTTTTGGTATAAAAAACGTTTTTGTTTTCCATGCTATCGCTCCCAAACTTGTTACTGATCAATATGATATGCTAACACACAATTCTGTCAAGTCTGATCCAAATCGGATGACTATATCATATATCTGCCATGGGAATGATCGGTCGAAAAATTAGTTTTAGTGAGAAAAAACTTTTTTGTTTTCAATGGTAGCGTCTTTGCACCTTCTAGTTATGAATATTATCTGTCTCAACACAATTTTGGAGAGTTTGATCAAAATTGGATGAATATATCATATAGCTGCCATATAAAATACTGGCAGGAATATATAATGCTCCAAGGGTATATAAACTTCGGTCGAGCCGAAGTTAGCTTTCCTCTATTTTTTTTTAAGAAAAATTTATAATTTCTGACAATTTAAAAAAAAAATTAATTCTAAAACTTTACAATCTTGTATTTTCCCCCTTTTTTATAACATTTATGTAGGATTTTTAAGAAATTATACAATTTATCATGCGCAATCTAATCCACCATCTCTTTAATTAGAAAATTGCATGTTTCTAAGGAAACATTAAGTTGCAAAGAACTTAGATTTTCTGTTCAAGTTGCTTTCGACTTTAATTAAAATTTCATTAGTAAATTTCCGTTATTGCCTTTCGGTTTTAATGGCTTTGAGTAGCTGTTGCTCGCCCGGGCTAATTAATGGGCATTAGGTATTTATTCATATGTTCGTGAGCTTTGCCACCGGCTTACCGTTACGAGGACAATGCGATTCTGCAGCTTATTGTGTCGTTCGCAGAACTCTTTCAGCAACGAACGATTATCCTCGAAATCTGCGGGTGGCAGATGCGTATTGTAAAAGTCCTCCCAGTGCGACATATTGTTGTCCTTCTTATTGATGTTCGCCTTTGTTCCTAATTGGCCGCGAAAGGAAGCGCGCACGTGTTTGTTGGGGTGGAAGTGAAGGAAGCCCAAAAAAAGTTTCGACAGCGCCGGAATGTATGCAATGTTTTTGCCGTTAATTGGTAAACACAGGAAGCTTAAAGTGGGGTACGTCCGGACGCAGAGCACCTTTTTGTTTTTAGCGAAACTCAATTTAAAGCTGAATAAAGCCACGCAAATAAATTAATAACACATCCGTACCAGATTAATTCAATAAACTTCACTTTCACGCTGTGGGCAAGAAGGGCGGAGTGGGTGGGGGTGGCACACGCGTTGTGACTTTCACTTGCTTTCGATTCTTCTTATCAATGAAAATGACGAAAATAACACGCTCTCGGGGCGAAAACAAGCGCGCGCAGTTTTTGTGTTGTGCACAGCAGCGAGTTCGGTGAGAATCTGAATGATGGACGCGGACGAACAGGACATGGACAAGCGCACTCCGTTTCGACAGCAATTTCTCGTTTTTTTCCCGTCGGCAAGTTCAAAGTGCAAAATACAAACAAACGTATGAGCAGTGCGAGCCAAAACAGCTGACGCCAGTGTTGGGCAGTTCATGTGCGAAAGAATCAGTGAACACTGGTTCATTTTAGTGATGACACTTGTGGGGTTTTCAAAATTAAACATGCTATTCAACAGGTAAAAATATTATGACACGAACTTTCAACAACAAAGTCTTGTCTCAAAGAACTGCGTTAATAAAATATTAATATTATATGCCAATTTAGAAAATAAAACCATAAAAAAATTAAAAAAGAAATTGTCGTTGATTCGGCTGATGTTTGTCCAAGGCAAATGCTAAAACTTTGTGGAGTTTGCATCTTCTTTATTTTGGAATCGTTTCTCAGGAAAAATTATGATGTTTGATATTATTAAACTTGTTGGGAAAATACTGATCTATTGGAATTGTCCTGTTTCATTTCATACAAATACATAAATGAATTTACTTAGCCTCCACTTTCAACCGGTTCTGAATCGAATCCTAAGTACCAGTTCGGTTTGGGTTTTTGGATCGAATTTTGAAACTCCCGAACCGAATTGAAGAAGTTAAGGAACCTTTCGGTTCAAAGAATAGTTTCACACAGTCTTTATCGAAACCAATTCATACAAAGGGTATATCCAAACTGCAAATTATGCCAGAAGAAATAATTAAGTGTAAAATTATATTATATATCCTTCTAAATTTCGGCATCAAACAGCCGAGTCATCCCCTCAACCAATCTGTCTGTATTTTTGAACACCTAGATCTCCAGAGATGGGTAGAGATAGGGTTGACTAAAAACGTGCAAAACCTAAAACAGGAACAAAGGGAAAAAAATAATAATAAAATAATAAAACTAAGAAAGAAATCAGATATAAAGAGAACAAATTTAAGAAAAGAAAAAAAAAGAACAAATACTATCTAAAAATGTGAAATTTAAAACCTAACTAAAAATAAAAAATTTATAAGATAAACTTAAAATTAAATAAACAGAAATCTCTGTACCCGGTGGGGGATTTTTTACCATCCAGCCAACAATCCCCCTACCCACCCAGAGACAGAGGTAGGACTTCCCCTAAGATAATTATTAAGTGGGACGCAGGTGAGAGAGATCTTATAGGTTGACAAAGACTCGAAATCGATTGTGCCTTGCATAATCAGTTGTGCAGCCAGCAAATAAAGGATAGTTTCTGCCTGGACGTTAGCGACCTAAAGTTCAAGATTCTACATCACAATTTAGTTTTGAAGAAAAAAACACCTAATACTGTTCTACGGTTACTACGAGAGGTCAATAAGCAAGAGTCTGTTAGAGTAGATCAGGCGAAGGTTAGGGTCCCAATTTAAGCCACGTAGGGCAAAAAGCAAGAATTGCTTCTGAACAGATTCAATACGATCTATATGCTTTTGTACTGCGGACACCAAACGACTAGCAGTATTCGTACAGTACGGACTAGAGCAGTGTCTAAAAGCTTTGTGGTATATGGATCATTAAACTCTTTCGACCAACGTTTAATGAATCCCACTAAATCACCATTTGCTCTATTAACAATAGAGGAGATATGAGGATTGAAACTCAATTTGGGGTCAAAAAGAATTCCAAGATCAACGACTGTAGAAATTCGTTCCAAGGGTTCATTGCCAATCGTATAGGTAGCCAGCGAAGGCTTGCAACGATGGAAAGTCATGAACATGCACTTGGAGCAATTAAGGGTAATTGATTAATCAGACACCAGGACTGCAAGGAGTTTAAGTCATCTTGCAATTTGATGGAGTGCATCGGGTCATTGAAAGATAAAATAAGTTTTACATCATCGGCGTACATAAGTATTCGAAATTATTGGGAGATCATTAATAAAAAAAATAAAAAACAAAGGGCCGAGGTGACTGCCTTGTGGCACACCAGAAGTGACAAAGACAGGCTTTGACGTTTTAGAGCGAAGCAAAAACTTTTTGAGTTCTATCTTTTAAATAGGACGAAATCCAAAGTAGAAAAGGGGAGGGAAATCCTAAACTATCAAGTTTAACGAGTAGCAGATCATGGTTCACAGAATCAAATGCTTTACTGAAGTCGGTGTAGATGACATCAGTTTGTTTTTTTAAAACAAATTTAGCGTTAACCATTGAGGTAAATTCAAGTAAATTGGTTGCAGTTGACCGACACTTTGTAAATCCATGTTGGAAAGGTGATAAAATCGATTTACAATAGTGCTGTGGGGAAGAGGTTATAATCTGTTCAAATAATTTTGGTATAGCGGATAGTTTAGCTTTACACCTATAATTGGATATATCAGACTTCCCACCTTTTTTATGAAGAGGAATAATATAGGATTCTTCCAAAGATTTGGAAAAATAGCAGATTCTAACGATAGATTAAAAAGCTTAAGCAATGGATTGCACAAAGATATACAACACTCTTTGAGAACACAACTAGAATGTGCAGGCCCAGGACAGGAAGATTTTAGATTTTAAAGAGAAAGTAAGGAGCTTTCGGAAATCGAAAGAGCAGTTATCGAGTTAGAAGAAGAAATGTTATGAGGATAAGAAGTATTGATAAAGCGCGTAGAGGAATAGGTTGATTGAAAGAAGTCGGCGAACAGGTCAACGGCTGTTGAGTCATCGTTAGCCTTTTTGGTCGCCCAGAAAAAAAGAAGAAGGTAAAGAAGAAGACCTACGTTTAGAGTAGAGTTTACAAAGCTGTAGAATTGCTTAGGGTCCTCTGCGAATTGAATTTTACATCGGACAAGATATTTTCTTGTAGCACTCAGCATTGAAAAGTGTAAAGTTCGATTTTGCAATTGAGTATTTAGAAAAGTCAATGGCAGAACCAGAACTTTTTTATACTTTTTGAAGCATCTAGACTAAAATATTTTTTAAATTAGAAAGTCTAGGGAAAAATAAAAGGAGGAAAAAAAAACGGGGAGAAGCAACGCTATTAGGAATACAGATATCTAAGAGAGTTAAAAAATTTATATAAAAAAGGAAAAACAAAAATCTAAATCAACCGCATCGACAAAGGAGTCCAGTCTGTTGCACAAGTAAGTTGATTTAATAACGAAAGTTTTCTTTAACGAAAACAACGACGAGGCTTATTCGAAATCAAAACAGTCTAAGAGGTAGGGGACATTATGGAAAAATTTTTTTTTTCTCCACAATTTATTTTGTTTTTTGGGTACGCCCCCCCCCGCCACCGCAATTTGGAAAACAATTTTTTTCTAATTTTAATAGAGATTATACCTTTTAAGGGGTTATTATTTAAAAAAATATTTTATGTTAAATTATGATTGGTTGTTTTATAGATGAAATTGTTGGGATTTAATTAAATTTTTAATAATTTAATTTTAATTAATTTATTTCTTGAAAAACTAGATACCTTTAAAAACGAATAACATTTCATTTCAAATATAATATTAAAAATAATTTTATTACATTAACTTTAATATTATATTAACTCTTTTAAAATCGAGAAAAATATATAAATATTTTTTATTTAAGAGTGGTGCAAGCCAAATATGCAGCGTTCGTTAGAGCAGAGGTACGCGATTAAATTCTTTGTGAAATTCGGTAAATCTGCGACAGAGACGTTTGACATGATCAAGCAGGCTTACCCAGATGTTGCTTTAGAAAGAAGTGGTGTATTTCGTTGGGAAGAGGTCGCCGATGTAGACCGTACTGGAAGACCTTCAACTTCGACAAATACCGTCAATGTGAATCGTGTGCGCCAAGTTTTGATCTTATACCGTCGACTAAGTATTCGTTTAATTGTCCAGATGGTAAATTTACCAAAATCTATGGTTCATGACATTGTGACGGAGAGTTTGAACATGCGCAAGGTGAGCGCGAAGATGGTCCCAAAAGTAAACTTGAAAAGTGACTTCTTGTGAACAGCTACCTGACCAAGGCCGGCATCCCAACGTTTCCGCAGCCGCCTTACAGCCCAGATGTTGCCCCCGGATTTTTTTTGTTTCCTCGCCAGAAAAGTCCGATGAAAGGCAATCATTTTGAGACGGCAGAGGGGTACCAAGCAGCCGCTCCTCTCATTGCTATTCCGGAGAATGCCTTCCGTGACGCCTTCAATGCTTGGAAATCGCGCTGCATCTACGCAGAAGTAGCATATTTTGAAAGTTTTTAAAGAATTGTAACGATTGGCTCAATAATTTTTTTTAAGTCGACTCAGTCCTATTACTTTCCGGATAAACCGTGTATATAAAAATAAAGTAAGATTAACTTCGGCTAGGCCAAAGTTTATATACTAGGGCCTTCCTGTAGTAAGTCAGTACAAATTTTCATGTAAAAAGTTTGGCATTAAGTCGCATTAATTTTTTGAGTTAATGAGGTCAAATGGAATAAAAACGAGAAAGGCAAAGCTAACTTCGTCTGTACCGAAGTTTTCATACACTTGAAATAGCTTGTCTCAACGGTTAGCGACTTCGACCAAACTTCGCAGATCAGTCAGCTTAAAAACATTACATATTACCCATGACCGTGTTTGAGAGCAGTAATATTGAGAACAAAACAGTTTTTCTTACTAAAACCCATTTTCCGAACGAACATTTGTATGGCAGCTACAAGAAGTAGCATCCGATCCGGTCGGTTCCGACACGTGCAGTAAAAAGGACTTCAAAGTTTCAGCTCGATAGCTCCAAAACTGAGGGACTAGTTCGCGTAGAAACAGACAGACGGACGGACAAAGCTTAATCGACTCAGCTCGTCATGCTATTAAGAATATATATACTATATGTGGTCGGAGATGAAGCCTTCTATGCGTTGCAAACTTCTGGGCAAAATTATAATACACTTTTCAAGTGTATAATAAAGGGTATGCGTATTCGATTTCGCTAGTGTATACCCTCGCAGCTCGTAAACTGTATAGAAAGAAAGGTTTTGAATAATTTTCATAGGACTATATCGTTTTCGCCTTAAACAATGATATTGGCTAGATTTCCCAAGCTCTCCAATAGATGCGCCACTTTCACGTGGCCAGTGGTTTATATGCCAGCTATTTGATATATTCATCCGAATTTGATCCAATATATTAATAACTGGAAAGATTAAAGACTCAACCATAGAAAGTAAATAAGTTTTTCTCACTAGAACCACATTTTCGACCCATCATTCCTATGACAGCTATTTCCTAAAGGCATCCGATTTGGATCAAACTTGACAGAACTGTGTGGAAACCCATAATATTTCTCAGTAACACGTTTTGAAGCAAGTTCAAGTTCAAAAGGTCTTTCAGGCTGTAAACTAGTGTAATTTGTATAATGTTTCACGTATTTTATGATTTATATTTCAATTTGAAATTTTCTTCTATTTTAAAAACAATTTCGCGACAATCATAAAATGTTTCTGTGCAACTAGTTCACACAACGCCCAGCCGAGACAGCTGTTCATTTACCTGCGGGAAGTTCACAGCCCTATAGTGAATCAGTGTTGGTAAGCGACAGGCTTAGCGCGCATTGTTTGAATTTAAATTAAGAATTAATATTTGTTACTTTCTCTTGTATTTTATTTTAATGATAATACTTGGCACCATTTAATTGTCCATGCTCGTTACAAAATACATACAAAACTTGGCTCTATGCATATAAAAAAGGAATCTCTAGAGCAATATCACAGAAACTTACAGGCTAAATTGGCTTTGTCAACTAAGCGCTAGTTTAAACTACTAATTAATGACCTTTAGCGTAGTGGTTAGTGTGTGTGTGTGTGTGTGCCATGTAGTTAGTTGGAAAATGCACTTGGAACTGCCCGTTCAGGCAGGTGAGTAACTGTATTATGGCATCCATTAAAAGTGAGTGCTCAATTACGGCTTCCATTTAAAATGAACTTAAGCATAGTTGAATCCCATCTGCCTCCGCCCGCACAACCGCAGGACTACGCACGTGGCATAGCCGGCGTTGTGGTTGGGGCATATACGCTATATTCAGCATCGTCAATGCCCTCCTCATCCACATCTCGGTTGACCAGTCGTTCGCGCATGCCGTATCGTTGCCTGGGGGAAAACAAAGTGATTAGCCATTGCCAATTAAATGCAATTAAGTGTTCAACTTACTCCAAATGCGAACGCCAAATGACCAGACCCGCGTACAGACCCACAGAGGCCAAGGCCAAGACGACCAGAATTATGCTGAGCAGCATGTGGCTTTCACTTATTGCACTGGACTCCACATCCACAGGTGTCATCTCAATATTCTCTGCCACAAAGGTGTCGGAATTCGTATTAAATATGCCATGGCCCTTGAACTGCTCCTCCAGCTCCTCGCTGTCCCTGCTGGTGTCGCTGTCATCATCGCTCGATTCCAGAATTTCCACATCGTACTTGTAGTTTTTGGCCAGAACCAGATTCGTGGCCGTATTCAGTTGATCCTCATCGCGATGTGGAAAGGCATGCGGTGTAAGCTCAGCTGAATCCGAGTCAACATCCTGTAATGGAAATGGAAAGGGGTATACATTTTAAAAAAAATGTCAGAGACTTAGTCACGTAATTGGGAAATATATGACAACCGTTAGTTCCCCCAGCCGGCATTAATCATCGCCTTTTGTTGTCACTTTTTGAAATTGATTTCGTTTGGCACGTGATTAAATGCGAATTTCAGGGCCAAGTAACCATTTCACACACGCGAGCTCAAAGTGTGGGCAGTGCGCGCAACTAAATGTAGTGTGGGGGCATTAGAAATTTTCCGCCTCTTTGCACAAATTTAGTGAAATTTTAATTGAGACTGTAAGCTGACTCAGAATTTATTTCAAAATGCTTTTAGACCTCACACTTCGCACCTGCGAAAGTTTTTTCCATCAACAGGAAATGAAAGACAAAATTTGAATTATGATGGAAGATGATATGCCGGATTGGGTTTCTAACCAAATGTTCCAACAAATCCATTAAATTGCATTGTACCAAGTAAAAAATCAAATAAATTTTAAAATCTAGATCAAGATAATAATTGATACTCCTTTATTAATGTCTAATAACGTTCTCATGCATCTCAAATCTTAAATCAGAAGGAATATTCGGATACCGCATGTATATGGTGCAAGTAACTAGCTTCTCATCCAGAAGCTGAATGGTTCTTATTATAAAATTGGTTATCTTTTTATCAGAGATTAAAACCCGAACGAATAACGGTTTGGGTTACGGTTACTGTTTTATCCGATCGCTTTTTTCCGGTTACGGTTATATTACGGTTGTGGGATATCGGTTACGGTACTGGTTACGGTTATTAACCTTATTCTGTTTCGGGTTTTGGTTACGGTTACGGTTATTAGTATAAAATATAACTTTGACAAATCATGCCGATAGAAGCGGGGAATTATTAAATATTCTACTCCTAAAAACAAGCGCTCAACACTTATTTGGGTGGGTGGAACTGCTAGCAAAACTTTTGATAATTTAAAAAGATCTGAAAATATTGTTTTATTTTTTCCCACCGTACCAATATGTGTAGAAACATATTTTTAATGAAGTTGTCAGATTGCTGTTAATTAGAACTGTTGGAAATCTCCGACCAACTTGGTTTTGGACTGTTTTCCCCTGATAATTCAATCAAATTATGGTTGTCCATTATTTGACAGTGCAGATTTCATAACAATTTAAAACAGTTCATTTTCTGCAAGGCAGATTATATCTCGGGTCAAGAAATATTGCACATTGATAAGCATCATTCTCGAACAGATTTGGTTTTCTAAATTCTATCTCGTGAGACTAAAGTTTGGTCAATGCTGAGTTGTTGTTTTTGATTTCAAATTAACATTGAATCCAGATAGAATAGCAATCATTAAAGACAAACAGTTCGCCCTGCATTCTTGTTGATGCCACTTTTTCTGGTGCTTAAACTGTAATAATTTCGCTAATATTGTCCCACATCTTAGGTTACAGAAAAAAATCAGAATTAGCTGATGTACGAATTGAGCCGAAGTCGTACATTTTTGGATCGGCTTTATAGCCAGCATCCAGTGTAATATCACATATGTATACGGAAAGATGAGGAGGGTAAAGATTTTGGTTAGCTGCAGTCCCTCTTTCTCGTTAGCTCTCTTTTCTTTGTGCCCGTCAGCAACAGTGTAGCGGAATATATGCATATAAATTGTTCATTGTGCGTACATCAAATAAATTTACGTCAGAACCGGCTATTCATAACTGTGTCAGAGAGAGAAGGGCATATTTTTCTGTTCTCTCCATTTGGCTTGCCGTGGTCTAGACCAGAGCCGGCCAGGCATAGCTACCAGGGGCCGAAGTCACTCAAGTTTTTATGCAAACGCGAGCCGAACTTATGGTTGTATAAATTGGTGAACACTGAATTGCATGTGAAACGGCTGTAGTCTGGAGAGAGCTCTCTTGCTCACTACACACAAGCACACTTTTCTGGCCTCTACATTTGCCCGGCACTGATTAACGTTTATCGAAAGTTCTAGTAAAGGAAAACCGAAATTAACCCGTATATTGGTTTCTGTTTCGGTACTAATAAGCGGTTATGTTAATAAAGGTTATACGGTTACTGTTATAAGAAACAATTTTTTTTCGGTTACGGTTACGGTTTCGGTTACGGCTTTAATCTCTGTTTTTTATACAATACATTTTATGGTGTAACCCCAAGCAACACACTTACACTTAAACAACATTAGACCGAATTATTTGAGTACGAACGCTCTTGAAAAAAATCTATTCGTTCTTGAATTTTCAAGATTTTTGCTCTTCGAATCGAGATAAATACGTTCTTCATTAGGTTTTTATAGGCAAGGGAAGTGAGGGCAAGCGAACTTTAAGAGAATTGTTTTAAACACGCTCTTATAGAGAGAGAGAAAGCGCAAGTGCAGTCTGTCGTTGTCAGTTTAGTACAAATACCAACTGCTTATATTCTTGACGGGAGGTTTGGCTGATGGCTAATAGTCAAGTGGACTAAGGTGCTATACACTTGGAAACGGGTCTCCAAACTATGTTTTTCTACACTTCGATTATGTTAAAAAACCATGCAAATGCCATCGACGTGTCTTCCAAGAATTGTCACAGAACACCTATTAGAAGAAAAATCACAATTCGTCGGAAGGTGGGAAGCCATGGCGTTAGTCTACAATATTAGATTCTCTCTAAAAACCAAGGCAAACAACAGAAGCCTTCAATCAGTGTACTACCTTATTTCCGTAACACCCCTTATAAAACTGCAAAAATATAGTCGTAGGATATTTCCATAATACCTTCTATAAAACTGCTTTAAGAATGAGCTTTGTGTAGTAATTAAGAATGCAATGTTTTGTAATTTAGCCAGGGATGCAAGCCACTCGGGAATTAGAATATATTTTTACTAACCCATTTTGTAATGGCAATTTGCGCCGCTGGGTCCTGTCAGAAAATTGTCAGCTGTTCGCTCTCATTTAGGCTCTCTAGAAACTTTTTGGTCAGCTGTTCGCTCTCTCTGCAGTGATTTCCTACTGGCACTTTGAAGTATCTTTTTGGGCACTATCGTTTATCTGGGTTCAAAATTTGAGCTTGTGGCATAAAGCTGCGTTTTTTTTTTTCCTCCAGCCGCAAATATCAAACAAGAGTACCTAAATAGAATAAAGGAATTTTGCGTTGCTAGCAAATGCAACATTACGATTGATGAGTCTGACCCCAATTCGACGACGGATTCATCTGACAGTTTATCTGTACACAATATACCATTAGCTCCTCGTCACAAAGATAGCGTGTTTTTTTTCTCAGATATACTCCAAGGAACATCGATTACAACATCAGAATCTTGTAGAGAAGAAATGAATAGGTATGCGCGAGACATCGTTAAAATGACATAGGATTTCGACGTGGTGGATTGGTGGAGACAAAATGAGCAAAATTACCCTAAGCTGTCAAAATTGGCTTTTCAAGTGCACGAAATACCAGCTAGCAGTGCAACAGCGGAGCGTGAGTTTTCTTTAGCTGGAAACATTATTACGGAGAAGAGGAATAGACTCGGCCCGAAGACGGTTGATAGCATATTATTTCTTCACTCCTATGAAAAGAATTTTTGTCACACTTAACAAAACAACCATATGAAGAATAACAAATAACTAAATAATAATATGAGCTCGCTAGTAAAAAAATTTTTTAAAGTCATCATATTAAACTCATATATACCCCGTTTATATGTGGAGAAATACGCTGTAATTTATCGCGTATTTTTGCACTCAAACACTTATTCTGGCTACAGGTCAGTGAAAAATTTCTGCTCGATTACTTCAAAGGGAGTTGGTTGCATAGAAAAAGAATGACGTACGTACAAAGCTCAATCGACTATGGCTAACTCATACAATCACAAAAAAAAAAAAAAATTAAAAAAAAAAAACTTCTTGGGTTTTGAACCCCAACATTTTATTAATTTAGTTTTTGCTCCGTACACATACCAAATGAGCTACATACACTCATTATCAACATGCTTCGGAAAAATAAATATATAAACATTGCGGTAGTAATGCGGTGCCTACGATATTCAAATGCGGTAGTAGGCGGTGGTACGATATTGAAATGCGATCATTGCGGTAATGCGGTGTTGCGGTGTTGCGGTGTTTGCGGTGTAAGTATGGTACTTACTCATACCGCAATTTTTATAAGTATACTTAAAGTCAAAAAAACAGCACCGCATGCAGTTCTCTGGTACAGACCATATCAGCTGCAATTTATATTTTTTCTTATTTATGTTTATATAGAAAAAAGCTAATACCATATAATTAAATCATTTTTTAATTACGAACTTATTTTATTTCGAGGTCTTTGGATTTATTTGAATTTTCCTTGAAGCTACAGCTTTAATTTTGGTATTGCATAAGCCAAAAAAATTTTTTTTAAATATTTGCCGTATTTGTTCTTACAATTTGCTTGCAAGAGCAAACTCGCCAACCCGCAAACAAAATTTTCCGAGGGTGTTCCCACGTGTTCTCATTAGGCAAATATTTGCTTCAAATTATTGGTGCACAAACATAGGCAAAGCCTACTTGGCAAATATTTGTGAGCAAACTATTTGGTGTTCCCACTAGCGGCAAACAAAATGGGCAAATATTTTAAAATATTTGCGCAAATTATTTGTTGGCATGTACACTTGGCCAACGGCCACATGCCACAGCCAAATTTTTTTAAATCATTGTAAATCCTTTAATATTTGAAACATTTTGTCATTTTAAGATTTTTGTAACTAATTACATACATACTAGACTGGCCCTTAAAAATAGATTTCAAAATACCAGGCGAAAAAAGTTTCGTTTTGCAGCGATCGGAATTCATTTAGTGGACGCGCGCTCGCCCTCAAAATTAAAAATTGGAAATATATGGGATGAGTTTCGTATTTAATTTCTAAAATTACTAAAAAAATTTTAAGTGTTAATTCTTTATATATCCTTTTAGGGGAATATCGCAGCAATATTTTAAATATTTATGTTGGATATTTTTTCATTTTTATGATTTCTGTTTTTTTTTTTTAAGATAATATAAAGAGATAATAAGATAGATAAGAAAGATAAATAAAAGAGTTCAACCTGACTGACTGACTGGTGACCGCCGCACAGCCTAAATCATGGAAGATAGAAAGCTGAGTTTTTCACAGTAGTTTTATCTAATGCTGAAAGGATCTTTTGAAAATTCAACAATATCTGCATACCAATCTTTCGAAAATTCATCACCACCGGGTGAAAAATGGGTGTTCAAGGTTGTATGGGCAAGATTTTAGTTGCCAGCGATTAGCTCCAAACTCATTTTCAAAGTTACACATAAGAAACAGAAACAGAGGACTTTCAAATTTTGGAAAATCTATCACGTAGTCGGAAAATCCGGAAAACATTTGTGAAACTTTTTTGTTTATCTTTCGATCCGATTCAAACTCATTTTCAAAAACTATAAAAGTTTGAACAATAACTTACCAATTTTTGGAATACACCGCGGAAAAATGGCCGGAAAATTCTCCAGCACAAAACTATTTTTTATCCGATTTCCTAAAACTCGTTGTAGTGATGAAATTCGATTTAATTGGTTTTATTTTCCGTGTAGGATTGGTGGAAGGTGATGGATGTGGGTGCCAAGTGGGTGGGATGTGGGGAAATGGGTGGGGATGTTGATGGAAAGTGGGTGGGAAGTTTGCGGGAAGTGTTTTGAATGCGCATGGGATGTGGGTGAGAAGTCGTTGGGAGGTAAGTGGTTGGGAAGTGAATGGGAAGTGGGTTGGAGGAAAAACCCAGCAGCAAAGTCCTAACGGGAAAAAGCTTAGGCAGCAAAACGTTGATTTCAAGCCTTTGAACGTAGTTATCGATTTTTGGACCTCTACTGGGGACACAAAATTTTTTAAATTCTTAAATAGTATTTGCTTTACGTCACTTTACTGACACGTGACCTTGTATATACGTTTGACAATTTTTCGCAAACCGAATAAAGCAACAGAATATAATTTGGTAAGTTTAACTTAACTTACACAGAGAAAAGAAAATATGCAAAATTTGCACGTTTCGTACGGGATTATCAACCCATTACTATTGTGTTCTTTTATTTTCTGCACGCCACGTGTAGTTTTCTTATTTTCACATGCGGCCTGAAATAAGAAAACTAAAGGCGTGCTGTTAAAATTTTGTTCTCCTTTGGATAAGGATAATTTTGGTATATTCCAAACGATTTTCCGATTATTCTCTACAAATGATTTTCTAAATCAAAAATAAAGAAGTTGGAATTTTTTCGGTCCCTGCTTTTAAGGTAAATGCAGACTTTTCAATGTTAATATATAGAATCATTATTAATTAATAATCGTGTAAATTTGCACTAATCTGCATTTTATTTAACAAACAACTGTTTAAATAACGTACTTAAAATGTTAACAAAACAATGTTCTTCTTTCTCTTATCGAAACTCATTAACGAGGAGAGCAAGGTCATAAAAAACTTGCATAATAACACAAGTGTCTATCTTACTGTTTAAATGCATATATTTTGAGTACACAAAGTTGTAGAGAGTAGTAATCATACTGTTTACACAGTCGTAACCTGATTTTTATAAGAAGCTGATCTTGATCTTAAGTCCAGGTCCAAGTGCAGATTCTTGATATGTAATTAAAAAACATTTGCCTCGTGCCTTCTTTCACCTTTCAATTAATTATAAATGCAATTGCTTTATTTGTTTACTACTAAGGCGACCCCACAACCCCCAGGGTAGCACGAGAGTAAAGATCTGTAATCTGATTGGCATTGAAACGTCACATTTTGGCAGCGAATTTACTTAGAACTTTAGTTGAATCGGTGAAGCTTACGTTGACTCATCACCCCTTACCCCCGGCACCTTCCGTCATACCCAAACACGTTTGTTGTCTGGTTTTGATGGAATTTCGTGACTAATCCATTGAGCCTCTGAAAAACCTCGCTGGGGTTTCTTTAATTTTATGCAAATGTTGGCCACTGGAAACTTCATTGCGTGCCTTTAAAGGCAAACGCCGCGCGTGTCTCTCTTGCGGTTTTGCATTTAATCAAAGTGAAAATAAATAAGCGTAAATTTCCGGTTCTGTTTAAAAATAAACCCAAAAAGTGCATACAGGTATTGACCAGACGTCTCATGTTTCATGCGTCAGAGCCAGAGCTTTGTCCCAGTTTACTTTACGTACCTTCTCCTCCTCCTCCTTCGTCTTCTCCTTCTCAGCGGCACTGACAGCTGTTGTCTTATTTCGGTCTGCAAGCAAATCACTTAACTCGGTGTCAATTTTACTTAAGTCCTCCAAGGGCTTGGCATGGGCTATAAGAAAACAACAAGAGACAATTAAGGAGAAATGATTAAAATATTTAAACAACAAAAACAGATCTTTCGACTTCAGAGAAACTCAAATATTTGCAGGCGTTTTTTTCCCACTAGCACCTTACTTAATTATTTACTTATCTTTCAGCGATAAGTTTCAACAGAATCTTGCGAAACTCAGACAATACACAACGGATTGGCATAAATTTGGCACAAACCAGTTTCTAGAAAATTACAAAAAAAACAACAAACACATTTCTAATGCCAAACTGTTTGGCCATGCAACGCACATCCAAGCGCAAAAAAAATGGAAAATTAACAAAAAAAAAAAAGCATAAAGGTTGCCCCACTCGATATGCCGTCTTGCATTTCATCGCATTTGACATTCATAAGCCACCCAGATTTAATTTCTGGGCTACGTGATGGATATTGCCCGACAAGGGTATTAGCCATCTATATTGTATTCGCATGACATGTGCCAAAATATTCCACAAGTTTGCCTTATCAGTGACCGCACGACATTATCAACAGATATCAATCGTAATTAGAGTTGTGTCGTGCAATTCTAATCTTTTTGTAGTCTGTTGAGTAATGAACATCGAAGAAGCGTAGGAACCATTGTTTGTAGAGTAAAGTTTACTAGGGCAAGGCTCGCGCGAAGTTTTTATACCCTTGCAGCTTGTATAATTTATATAAATAAAGGTTTTAAATGATTTTCATTCTGAAATTTAGTTTAAGCGTTGTACCATATTAGTTAACTCACCAATAGAAGGCGCCACTACTTAGACCACATTTGCTATACGATATATTCCTCCGACTTTGATCAAACTCCCCTCCAATTATGTGGAATTTTTTAAATCCTCGCCCTACAGGCCCTCGCCCTCCTTCTACCACAAATGAAGCCTTCTGTATAAATTTCAGCAGAGACAGTGAGGACACACTTAAAGACTAAGCTTAAACGCGCAAATTAATTTACACAAATTGTCATGGCGGAGTTTGTCTGATTTGTGTCCGAATTTGTATAGGTGTTTTACAAAGACGCCAAACTAATTTGCACATAAATTTGTCGCAACTTCTAAAGCTTGCACTGGACTTGGCTTTTTGTACACACTCACAAAACTGGTTTGTGTTTCCCATGTGGTTTGTGGATATCAAGTGACAAATTATCGGTTTAACACTAATTGGCTAAACGAAATTTCTAACCGCTTAAAAGTAATACAAGAATTGGCATGACATCATAGAACTGACCAAATTAATTTTGACAAATTTTCGCCGTGTTTGACAAATTATTTTGCTTGTGTTATGTACACATAACTATACTAGCTGAGCCTGCCGCGACTTCGTCCGCGTCCAAGATTTTAAGAAATTGTGTTGTTTCCCGTCCATCCCGTCCTAAAGGAACCAACGAAATTTTCTAGGCGCTCGAAAATTCCTTGATAGTCCTTGCCAGTCCAGTGCATGCTGAAAACATACCTCTCCCGCACGACCACATAATGAATTTCGGGTCTAGCGATATTATATGAACAATGTGCATTTTAGAGCAGCATCAGCACTCTTCAATTATAATGCAATTCAAATTGGCTTTCCTTTATTGTTTTTGTATCATACGCGATGCAGTGTTCCCCAGTCACAGCCTCTGGGGGCCAAACACACTCGGCATTTCCGACGAATGCTTGCCGAGTCAGAAAACACTGTTT
Source organism: Lordiphosa stackelbergi (assembly GCA_018904235.1). NCBI lineage: Eukaryota > Metazoa > Arthropoda > Insecta > Diptera > Drosophilidae > Lordiphosa > Lordiphosa stackelbergi. Next base: position 148,020 of record JAEIFU010000357.1, read on the forward strand.
GTCAAAGAGAAACAGTCAGTGTCCGGCCTCTCTTCTTGGGGAACTCTGCTTTAGAGTATAAATAAAACTATCGTGAGAAGGACTCATGCACAAAATTTAATTTCACTGGAACCGTTTTTTTGGTCATTTTGCTTTTCTTACTCCAAGCAATTCAAGAGTATATAAACTAAAAAACGACTTGAAAATCGTTAAAATTAGACTTATTCGGGGTGCCACAGAAACCTCTTCCAACCAAATTCCAACCGAATTCCAATTCTTAGGTGCCACAGAAATTTCTTTTGGTTGGTTTCAAACCTCTAATGTTTTGTTAGGAGATTTTGCAAAGCTCTTTTCTCACTAGCGCCTTTTGTCGAAGTGGCGCCCTCTGCACGATAGCTGGGATTAAGGGATGGAAACTAATGACTCATATTTGGCGCCAACAAATTTTTAAATTTTGCATTATATTGGTGGAGAATGCGACTTAAAATTGAATTATTATTTAAAATGCATCATAAAACATATAACTCAATCAAAAAATTTCACATCTAAAATAAGGGAAATTTTTTGGCGAGAGATTCAGCCCTGTTTTTAGAGATGGAACATCAATTGGAACATCTGGTGTTCCAACTAGATTTTCTAATTAGAAAATGAAATCTCTAGAAGTTCTGTGGCACCAACGAATTTTTCGAGAGATTTACAAACCAACCGTCGGCAAAATCTCTAGAGATTTCTGTGGCACCCCGATTATGTTTAAAGAACACTGATTCGGTTCAATGACTTACAAAGTTTTCGATTAAATCACGGTACGGATTACTCAAAAAAGCGCTCGACAACGAAAAACTCCATATAACGAGAAGGCCGAGCTAACTTCGTCTTTGCCGAAGTTTTTATACCCTTGCAAATGTATTAATACATCTGAGTTTAAGAACGCCAGCATTAAAACAAACAATTTTTCTAAATAAAACCCACTTTTCGACCGATAGTTCCTATGACAGCTATATACTATATATAGTAATCAATTTTTATAAAACTTCCAAATCTTTGTAAGCAGGCATAATATCAATAATTGCTGAAGTGAGACACGTTAAGAATAAAAACAAAAAAGTTTTTCTCATTAAAACTCCCTTTTGGACCCGAAATTTCCTATGACTGCTATCAGATATAGTCATCCGATTTTGACCAAAACTTCCAGATCTGTGTAAAGGCGTATAATATTAATAATCGCTGAAGTAGGAGACGTTAACATTAAAAGCAAAAAGTTTTTTTCTCACA